>JBBMEF010031274.1:0-15835 GCA_037832685.1 Sicyos baderoa | reverse complement strand
GGGGTTTCTCTATTTAAGAAACCCTCCTCTAAATGAATAATATACAGAAATTATTCCTCTTAATTATTTTCACATCACTTTAGCGTGTCCTAGTTTTTTCGAAACATTTGAGTGGGCAGTCGTCTTGAAGTAGTGTAATATTTATCACCAGAATGAAACCTAGGGAGTGATTGAAGCTTTTTAGTTTTTTTTTTTTTTTTTTTTTTATTATTATAGAAACTTTCATGGATGTATGAAAAGTTATAAAAAGCCTATTAATAATTACACTGGTATTTGAGTTTTTACTAAATGTGTGTTAGCTACATTCACCGACAAAGGAGAGAATCGTTTTATTACTTAAGGAGATAAAAATACAAAACATCATGGAGTGGCTCAATTGGTCATAGAGGGCATTGGGTGCATAAGGTGATGAGTTTAATCCATGGTGACCCTACCTAGGAATTAATTTCTTACGGATTTTCTTGACATCCAAATGTTGTAGGGTCAGGCGGTATGTCCCGTGACATTAGTCGAGGTGCTCAAAAGCTGGCCCGGATAGTCACGAATATCAAAAAAAAAAAAACAAAAAAAAAAAAACAAAATGTTTAATCAACCAAGGTAGGGTTTTAAGAGAGTTTATATTGTGCACTCTCTTAAATTCCTATTACAAATAGGCCGAAAAACATAAAAGGCCAACTATCTATTTCGTTTAGGTTTAGAGTAGCCCAAATCCTATTAGAAATAGGTTTAGGGTTCAAGACATATCTCAGTAGAGAGCTTGTTAGGTTTAATGCTTCTCTTTGGGCGTCACTCGATCTTGTAATAATTATGGTCTTGATCTTGTTCTCTTGGATAGGAGCTCATTTTTGTAGTTAATTATTGGTGTCTCGTTTCTTTCCGGCTTGTTTTTCATATCCTTGTATTCTTTCATGATTTAAATTTTATTTTGGTCTTTCAACTTTAAGAGGATTGGCTATCGAGGGCCTTCTTATGTTGTCAACAAAGAACACATCGTTCTGGGCCCGACAAAATAATAATGCATCTATGCAAATCTTGCCAAGAAAATAACTTTTTTTTTTTTTTTTATATCCAAATAGATTGGATTAAGATTGGACTAAGTTGATCTTTGAGTTGGAATCATATTAATCAAGTTCTTTTGGGTATTTTATTTCATTATATATAACTAGAAAAAACAATGAAGGCTGGTTTTTTTCAAACTAAACCAAAAAAATGAAGTGATTCTTGTTCACTCGAGCTATCAATCCCTTCTTCAAATGATTTCATTTGGCTTGCATTGATGTTTCAGCGGGTGGATTTATAAGTTCTTGGTTCATTTACTTGTGGAGATGCTCTTTAAGCCCTTATGCATTTTCTTGTCTTATATGAGTTCTCTTATGCACCACAACCGTCTAATATTTGATTTTGATTTTGATTTTTGATTTTTTTTTTGTTAGTGTTTAATAGAATATCACATGTAGTATTACTCTAGACTTGACGAGAACAACCCTTTCATGTCTTGCACAGGATGATATCGGCTGACATTGTGGACTTGTCAAGTGATGATGAGGAAGGATCGTACCTGAAAGCCGTTAAGTTGGAGCCAGGAGTAGATGGGGGCGAGAAGAAGATTATTATCAAACATGAAAAACCAAATATCGAATTTGTTAGTCAAGGACTTGATGAAAATAGGAGCCCCAATGTTATGAGTGCTGGTCTGAGTAGCACTAGTATATTGGATCAGGTTCTTTCTCCGGCTGATGATTCCGGCCTCAGTTCTCCATCTCCCTTGTGTCCTGCACCAATTAGTCGACAATTTTGGAAAGCTGGCAGCTATGATGATGGAGTTGCTTCTAAAGTCACTGTTCAAAGTACTATGCTATTTTCCCTTATCAGTTTTGCCATTTTTTTTTATTTATAAAATTAATTGGTTGTACTTTATATGTCCCCAAAGGGTAGCGCAGTGGTTGAAGACTTGAGCTTTGAGGGTATGCTCCCCTTAAGGTCCCAGGTTCGAGACTCACTTGTGAAACTACTCCTTCGATGTCTCCGGTACTTGGCCTAGGGACGAGCGTGGTTACCTTGTTTAAAAAAAAATTGGTTGTACTTTATATGATATGATGAACCAAGCTTTTCTTGAGAAAATAATTAAAAAAACAATACAAGGGGCATACAAAAAACAACCGAAACAAACTTGTGATATTTCATAGGTTTATATGGTCAGATAAATTACATTGTCTTGAATTGGACAAATAGTAGTTCTGCTTATATGGTCAGCTTTATTTCTGATGTTTTTTTTTCTTTTGATGGCAGGTTCCAAAGGCCATCTCCATGTCCACCCTATGTTCCTTCATTCAAATGCTACATCACACAAATGGGCCTTTGGAGGTACTGAACACTAAGAGAGTGTGTGTGTGTTTGTTTGTTTGTTTATGTTTTTGTATGTTTTTTATTTGATGAAAGCAATCCAATAACCTCGATCATCTTTCGATTGACTGATGAAAAGGTACAAATAAATGTTCAAAATCTCCCAATTGTTTCTTTTACATCAATTCCTTTTTAATCGGATAATCGGATTCTCAGCTTTTGCTTCCAGAGTATTATTTTAGCACTTTGTCATTATAAATTTCCATAGGTTTATGTTCTTGGTCTTAGCAGTCTTCTCTTTGTTCTAGCATTGTATTTTTATCAGCTCTTAGTTTTTTTTTCCTCTTTTAGAGGTTTTCCTTTTTCTTCCTCATTTGGGGAGTTGTATCTGAAGCTAATGCTTCTTTTCATTTCCTGAATGAAACATTTGTTTCTTATTATAAAAAAAATCCTTTCTAATCAACTGGTTCTTATAAAAGATGCCATAATTTCTCTTTGCAGCGGTTGCAGAGTTGCTTGATAATGCTGTTGATGAGGTGATTTTCTAGTCTTAATCTTTTATCAGCGTATACGTTTAACTTCAATTTCATACGATGTTCTTTTTTCTGCTATCTTTCCATTTTTCTTCCCTTCCACCCTGCTTTTGTGAAAACAAACTTTGATTAGGGCATTAGGCATATGAATTGCAACAAAAGTGGTTTTGCTTCCCTTTTTATTTATTTATTATTATTTTTTATAATATGACCTTAATCTTGGCCTAAGGACGGACGGGGTTACCCTTGTTTAAAAAAAAATATGACCTTAATCTGTGTAAGTTGAGAGATTGTTTTGTTCTTCTGCCTTATCCTGTTAGCTTGCTACTTAAGTTCTTACTTTTATTTTATGTAATGGATAGATTAACAATGGAGCCACCTTTGTCAATGTGGATAAAATATTGAATCCAAGAGATGGAAGTCCTGCTTTGTTTATTCAAGGTACTGCCATTCAATTGTCCAAATGCTTTTTGATATCTAGTTTCTACTTTCTCTTAGGTTTCCCAACTTGTCTTTATCATTAAATCTGTATTCCCTCTGACTCTCCGTTCAACCTTGTTATATGTTAATTAGATGCCCTAATAAATTTTTCAAAATTTGACCACTTTTTCTAGACGATGGAGGTGGAATGGATCCCGAAGCAATGAGGAGGTGTATGAGTTTTGGATTTTCAGATAAAAAGTCAAATTCTGCTATTGGCAAATGTATGGAAATTTACAATCATTTTGTAATTTTACTTTTCTAGCTTCTTCTTCTTCCCTATTGCATTTATTGGTTCACTTGTAGCCCTCCAGATGGAAATGGTTTCAAAACCAGCACAATGAGACTTGGTGCAGATGTTATCGTCTTTAGTCGGCACACAAATCATAGGTTTGGCTCCAAAGTTGACATTGTATACAGTTTGTACATAAGAATATCTTAGTTTCGGCTGAAATGGTGATATTTCTTTCAACCATTTTTGAATTTCTTTATCTTGTTGATTTGACAGATTTTGTGAATTAGATACATATTTTTTGTGAAACTTAATTTATAAAACATGATTAACACTAAAGCCTTTTTTTGGATATAAATGGGGACATACATTCATAGACTATTGTCTCTTTAAAACGGTTTATTTTTCCTAAGGTTTATTTTCTATGTTCAGGGTAACAACACAGAGTATTGGTCTTCTATCCTACACATTTTTGACCCGCTCGGGTTACAACAGAATTGTAGTGCCTATGGTAATTTCACTTTCTCGTTAAACAATTATAGATAGTTTTGATATTTTATGGTTAATGCTTCTCCATTATATTTGGTTACGAGCACAAGAATTTATTATATTTGATAAGAAACAATAACACAAGAAAATTTTCAAGTCTGCTTCGAAGGCCTTGTTATTGCAAAATGGTTTATTTTTTATGGGGGCTTTGGAGAGTGGAACAATAGAATCTATAAAGGGTTGGAGATGTTTCTGGTTAATGTTTGAGCCCTCATTTAATTCTATGTTTGTGTGTGAGCCTCTTTTTCTAAGCCCTTTTGTAGTTATGTTCTAGGTACTTTTTTTACTTGATTGTAGGTTGCCTCCTTTTGCTGGCCTTTTCTTTTGTATACTCTATTGTTTTTATTTTATATTCTTTTAATGAATATAACCCTGCCTATTCATGACCTAGTTTTTTTATTCATACAGTTCTTGCCTAGTCTCTGTGTGTGTGTGTGTATATATATATATATATATTTTCTTGTTTAAGATAATTCACCGAAACTATTTTTACTGCTCATGAACCTTTCTTGCTTTATGCTCCTTCGACTTCGAAACTGCTGCTGGTTCTGTTATCTTTCTCTTGTTGTTGTTGGTTGATAGATATGTTCATGTTTGTACTGCAGGTAGATTATGGGTATAACACATCAAGTGGCAAAATGGAAACTTTGCATGGGAGGGAACATTATAGGTCTAACCTTTCCATACTTCTGCAGTGGTCTCCATACTCGACCGAGACTGAACTTCTTAAGCAAGTAAGTTCTTGTCATTGATTTTGTTCTAAATGCTGCAGAACCAAAATTGGGCTTGAAAAGGCATGGCATAGCTTCACCACCCCAATCCTTCTCCCTTACCCGTTGAAAAATCTGGAATTTCTTTCAATCCATAGATTTCAAAGGGTTTCTCTTACAGCATATTCTGGCTGCATAACAAATGAATTACCTTCTTTGTATTTTCTCCAAAAACGCATGACTTGTAAGCCTTTATTCAAATAAGAATTCCTAGCATTTTTTATGTATTAAATTCAACATGGTATTAGAGTAGGAGGTTCAGAGTTTTAGTGTCGGCCAATTCGTTTACTCCCCAAATAGAGCATATTTAGCGCCACTTTGATGGTCATTTTTAGATGTTCGAAATCAATCTATTATTGTATCAACGTGTGCACATTTTGACTCTGATGGCAGTTTGATGATATTGGATCTCATGGCACAAAAGTAATCATCTACAATTTGTGGTACAATGGAGACCGCATAATGGAGCTGGACTTTGATACAGATCCAGAGGTTCAACTTCGCCTTTTTGTGTTTCTTCGTTTTATCGACTGTTTAATAATTTGGAAGGATTTATCTATTGATGTTGTGGTAACAGGACATTTGTATTGGCGGAGATAAAAAAACAATTAATACTCTCCGTGGATTGAAGTCAATTAATGAGCAGCACATTGCTAATCGATTGCAGTATTCTCTCCGTGTAAGCTTGGTTGCAAAAAGAATGTTACAGCTTCACTTTATACAGTGCTCAAGTTTTGTTCTTACACTTCTCATGCTTCTCAGGAATATTTATCAATCTTGTATTTGCGGTTGCCTGAGAATTTCAAAATAGTATTGCGTGGGCGGGTTGTTCTGCACCGTAATCTTGCTGACGATCTCAAATTTATCGAGTACATTTTGTATAAGCCTCATAGTAGTGGATATGTGGAGGTAGTGTTTATCTTTTCAATCATGTTTTTTATTTTCTTAGACTTTTTCTTATAATCGCTCCCACTCCTTTTCTGGTATGTAGTAACGTAGTAAGTGCAGTCAATCTTATGTCGTCATATACATCATTTCTGTGTGATTTTCCATAATCTGTAGTTGTCTATATTTTATAATTTTGTTATTTAGCTTGAAAAATAAATAGTCCAAAGTGCTCAGTAAACTCATGTATTTTCACATTCTTATATTATATATCAAGTTTCTTTTTTATTTTCTTACTAAATTTAGCTCCATTTGCTATTCAGGGCGTTGTTGTTACTACAATTGGGTACCTGAAGGAGGCCCCAGATGTCAATATACACGGTTTTAATGTGTACCACAAAAATCGTTTGATTCTGGTAAGAATTCTTTCACTTTTTGTTGTCCTTTTTTTTCCTTTTCAAATAGAATCTGTGTGGTGCGTACACCGGGTTTAGAGTAGCAAAGCTCCAAGTTCCCGAGCTATCAAAAGAAAAAATACATTAACGCGATGCATCAAGCTAATTCCTTTTTGTTTCTTTGCAGCCATTTTGGAGGGCTGTGGGTTATTCAGAAGGCAGAGGAAGAGGAGTTGTTGGTAGGCATTTTCTTTCAAAATTTCTTTTGTTTTGACATGTTAGCTGATGGTCATTGATTGATATTCCTCTATATTCGAAGGCGTTCTCGAAGCAAATTTTATTGAGCCTACACATAATAAACAAGATTTCGAGAGAACTTCTCTTTTCCAGAAACTTGAAACTCGTTTGAAAGAAATGACTTTGGAATACTGGTAAGCTCTTTGCTAAAAATCTAAGGCATGGTGGCTTTGTTGTCTGTTTTATTGTTACCTCATCCTTTTGACTATTTATTTGGCAGGAATCATCATTGTGGACTCATTGGATATCAGGTTAAGAAAAGTCTTCGTGTGGCACCCACCACACCGATACCATCGAACCCTACCGTATCTTCCGGTATGGAACATCCTCACATATCAAAGCAATTCTTTCCAGTTACGGCTACAAGCACAGATGGTAAAGTAACATCACATGGGAGCTCTGAACAATGTACTTCACGGGGAGAATCTCGAGAAGGTACCGAGTTAGTGGAGCATCCGTCTGTTCATCACATTATTTAATGTTGCTTCTTTCTTTAGATTTAAAGATTCTTGTTGGTGCAGGAGTATGTATGAAGAGAAAGGCAGATGTTCTGATAGAAGTTGGACAGGTAAAAGGGCTTGGGACAAATTATTCTGCTCAAAGTTTCCCTTCTGTTGTGTTAATCCAGTTTTTTCAATATAATTCATGCATACGTAATTTCATGATTACTAGGTCGTACATGATACCACTAGATATTTTTAAATGCTCATAATATGGACATGCTTGTTTTTCAACTTGTATTATATGACAAACAAATTAACTTATTTAATTTTTTTGTCATTGCAGTCTGTACTTGCTAATGAACCGATAGATCGGCGGGCTATTACCTTGTTGGAAAAAAACAAGAAGCTTCGTGAAAAGTGAGTTAATAGGAAGTATATTTGATGGATTAGAAATGAGCTTTAGAATGTTAATTTTTAAATGACAATTTTTTATTTTATTTTTATGTAGATGCATAGAGCATGAAAAGCGGGAGGAAGAACTTAATCTCAAGGTACAAGTGGAATCCATTGCATTATTACTTTTGGGAATGCTTTAAAATGTTAATTTTTAAATAACACAATTTTTTCTATGAATATTAAAAATGTTAGAATTATATAACCGTCATGGACTCACCTAGTGACCAAAAGGGCCTCGGAGAACTAGTAAGTTAGAGTGTAATTTATGATGACCACCTACCTAAGAATGAATTTTCTACGAGTTTTCCGATATTTAAATATTGTAGAGTTAGACGGTATGTTCCGTGAGAATAGTCGAGTTGCATGTAAGTCATGGACACACATGGATATCAAAGAAAAATGAAAAAAACACCATGAGTTGGCCTAATGGTCATAAGAACTTTGAGAAACTAGAGGCCGTTTGGGCCTCAACATCAAATAGGGGGAGGATAATTCTCCTTTTGGAGGATAATTCTACTTATCTCAATCTCCTTTAGCTATGTAATGTCCTATAATCTATCCTCACTCTATTATTTTCCACTAACACTGGTTATCATCTCTGTGTCAAATGTTCTCTAATAAGTAATTGATTCCAATCATAGTGGTCACCTATGGAGGAATTAATGTGTCTTGCGAGAACATTTGAGTTAAACATAAGTTGGTGAAACCGATATATAGAAAATCATACTAGATCTCTTCTTCCATTTTGATATCACGACATTTTCCACTTTCTAAATATTTGAGAAAGAAGGTTGAAAATATGCTTATTTCTCCAACTAATGAATTAGACGTCCTAAATTGAAAGTAATATTCTCCTTCATGAGAAACTTCCTGTAATTGTCACCTGCGCAGGCAACACGACTTAGGAGTGATGTACGAGAAGTCGAACTCCAGATCTCGAAGCTGTTGGACGAGTTGAAATCATTAGAAGCAGTCAAGGCAGAAGGCATTGTATAAATGTAGTATTTTGGTACTCTTTTTCAGTCTCTTAGAAGAAGCCCCTTTTGATAACGTAACCCAATAGCTAAAATCCAGAAATATGCATCAGGTTCTTCCCACGGTCAGCAAAATGACCCTTTTTCTAAAAAAAAAAGAAAAAAAAAGAAAAAAAATTGACTAGTTTTTTAACCAGATGCCTAGAATTAGGGTTTGTGGCTCTTGGTCAGTTTCCTTGGCGGGGAAATTTCCCATTTGTACAGAAATGCTCCCTGTAATCCTTGTGAAATATCAACGTTCATGTTAGTTATTCTTGTTTCAAATATATAAATCATATATTTTTTTACATTTATTTTATTTGATATTATTTATATAGCAGTGCCATTCTCTTTGTATATGTAGCACAGATATTTTAGTACTTTTTGAGATCAAAGAAAATTTGGTATGTCATTTAACTTTTCAGACTTAGGGTTGTGACCGAAACCTTACACAATATCTGACAATTAATTAAGATCTGACAGTCAACTTCACCCAGACTGGTGAGCATAATTTAAAAACACATTGATCTATAGAGTTTGAAGATATCAAGAAATTTTACTTATAAATAGAAGATAACATGGAAACTTATATCTTTATGTCGTATATTGTCATCTTTGATACTTGCTATTGTATATGAAATAACCATTTAAAAAAAGAAAAAAAAAATATGCAATAACCCCAAAACATAATCCGGATCACTCATTGAACCTAGGATCAAATCGAGTTGGCTATGGTACAATTCAAGGTCCTATCTAAATATGCACAATTTAACTATTCTTATAAGATAATCCCACCAACTATGTACTTTGTGAAAATCTCTCTTGAAACGGTGTGAAGAAAGTAATAAATTCAATCTATAGTGATCTTCTATTTAATAAGATCATCATTTAATAATAATAATTTTTTTTTTTTTGTAAGTTTTAAATGATATATTATGTGATAATAGGTGAGGTGCATGCAAAACTGCAAAATAATTCGGACAATTATGAATATGTAAAAAATTAAAAAGTAAGTGAAGAAAGCTTGAGAGAGACAAGATATAGGTTAGTTATCTCAACATTGAAGATATTCATCCGTGTACTCAAAAGATGCATTTGTTTATCATATTTATTGAGTATTTAATTTAAGGAATTATATTGAAGAATTATTTTGAGTAGTTAAAAATTAAAAGTTATAGTAAAAAACTTGTTTGGACATGAATTTTGTGTAGACAAGTTAGAGTCAAACTTTTGGTTGGATGTATTTTAAAATGAGTAGTTATTTTGAGTAATTAAAAAAATAATTATTAAAAATAAATAGTTCAAAATGAATTATTTTGATAAGTAATTAAAATGATTTTTTTTTTTTGAAAACAAAATAATTAAAATGATTTAAAAGTTCTAAACTAATGGTAAAAAATGAGAGTAATTTATAAAAATAAAAGGAAAGAAGAATTAGTAAAAACTCGTTTGGATATAGGTTTTTGAGGAGAAATTAGTAAACCCTTCAACCAAATCCTCAACAACCAACCAGAGAGCTATTTGTGCTCTATTAAGTTGATGTAATCCATAAACCTGTTTAACAAATCTCTTCAATCGAAAGCAAATATCATGTTCAATACATCTCTTCTGTCATAGAAGGCCACATCAATTGTCCAGAGAAATAATTGCACCACATTCTATATTTTGCATACTAAAATTTAAATGAAACATAACTGGCATGGATGGCCAAGAAAATAAAAGATGTGAAGGGAGAATAATGATCGTATTTCGTATATGAGTGTTCTTAATTAAAACACAGTTGAAATAACAGGCCACGAAGGCGAATTCACTGTGTTCAAATGCCAAATGCAATTGGACAACATTGTCAAACAAATGGGCTCCCCCCAAGTTCTAACCGACTCGTTGGAAGGCCATCGGGGCAGGAGTGATAAGCCCGACCACAGACATCAAACCGATCTGATAAGTTCTTCGGTCAGGCTCGGGTATGGCAGACTTCCCCAAGATACATCAACCCTGCAAATAATGGATGTCTGAGGTTGACAAAATTTTCACTCAATCAACTATGAAACGATCAACCTAATTAAAGTATATTGATTTCCAGAAAGAATCATTTGTCTGTATCAAGCAGAATGCTAAGAAAACATACAAGAGAAAACAATCAACAAGAAAAAGCACAGTAAATTGGTAGAAACGTCTAATGATCTTAGAGAACAACATTCAGAATACTAGAAATAATATTTGTATGGGATCATCAACAACAGATACGAAATATTTCATAAACCAGATATGACAAACCGTGACCTTCTAACTCGAGGGCTTTCAGCATTCTAGCTGAAAATCGGAACACCACAAGGATGATGCAAGTAAATCAATTGACGGCAGCATTTCGAACCAGACCTGGAAAAGGGAAAAGTAAATCCAATTAGCCACTAAGAAGAGTAACAGATCTAATTGATGAAATATAGTAGCAATAGAATAAGTAGAGTTGCTGCTGGAGCATCGATCAAGTTGAGCAGAAATGTCTGGAACACTAACGCAAAGGGTGGCGGCGTGGCGCACCGTAATTGCCATCTGATAGCCACTATTGCAAGGTAATAGCTGAGAGACAATATTGAACATGCGATCTAGGTATAAACATCCCTCGCACCATAGGAAAAGAAAAACAGAACAAAAATCAAAAGAGGGGAACATGAAAAAAAATATTCATGATATCTTATTATCTAACATCTAGGCCAAAAATGCTACAAGATACAAGAGAATACTATGCTCCTTGCTCAACTCTTAAATTTTTTGTTTCTCAATTTGAAAATAGAAACAAAAAAGGAAGGAAAAACACATGAAACGTGCATATCTCCAGCAGCAGGACTCAAGTCTTATCACAAAAAACAAAGCTTTCAGAGTAAAGATTAAGTTCTCACACTTAAACAACTGAGTATCTGCCTGGTTGTGATCCGCCGGGAAGAGACAATGTTTGGTTTGTAATATCCTCAAGAACACGTTTTAGTTCAGCTTTAGCCCTCTTAACTGATTGTTCAGTAGGACCTTCAATGAACAAGTAAAGCTTGCGCTCTCCAGGTCCAGCGATCTTGCCAGGTGGGAAGAACTGCCCCCTGGTAGTAATGGCAGCTCCAGTCCAATCTGAAATCGGACCTAAAGTCTCTTTATGGGTTACCTTCCACCGAGCATTCTGCGGGAAATCGTTAATTTCCAATTCTGCTTCATAATGTTCAGGTATTGCACTAGCTTGAATCTTGGCAAGGTTGTGCTGCAAGTTCATTGCAGCTGCTAATGCTGCTCTTGCGGCGGCACCGTCATTAGCAACTGCAGGCAATGTAGCACTAGGAATAACTGCAGTTGTTCCAAGAACACCGGGCAGAGAAACAGGTAATCCACCATTTGGAAGAAGCTGAGCAGCAGAGCTGGGAGTTGCGATTGAAGCTGCACTAACTTTAGTGGCAGCTGCTATGGCAGCTATCTGGGCCAAGGCTGCCTGCTGCGAGATATCTCCACCTGCTTTCCTGACACCATCATCTTCGTCTTCTGAATCTGATTTGTCCTCCTCAAAACCATATTCTTTAGCTTGTGCTTTCTTTGCCGCCTTCCTCACTTCATCTTCTTCCTCGTTAAATTTGAAACCACTGCCACCATAGCCAGTTCCATGGGCCTGCTCCAATCCCTGATTCACCTTTGCCATGAAACTATCTGCAAGAGCTTTCAGGTCATCGGGAACAACCTGCTCAGAGAGTTCCAATGCTTTCACCAGATCTGGTGCATATCTTGAATCTTCCTCAGCAATAAACGTAATAGCACACCCTTTACGACCAGCTCGGCCTGTGCGACCAACACGATGCACATAATCTTCATAATGGTTTGGGACATCAAAATTGATCACAAGCTCCAGCTCCTTGACATCCAAACCCCTGGCAGCAATGCTAGTTGCAACTAACAAGTTGCAGACATTGCTTTTGAAATCTGATATGGTAGACTCGCGATCTGTCTGATCCTTAGCCCCATGGAGCGAGAGGCAAGGGTAACCATGCTTAAGGAGATCCCTGAAGAGGGCATCACATTTCTCCTGTGAGTGGACAAAAATCAGAATCTTGCCTTTCTCATACCACTCTCCCAATAGCTCCAAAAGTCTCAAGAACCTCTCATTTTCTGGCCTCACTTCAACCAACTGGGCTATGTCCTTATTTACAACACTCCTCCCACCAACCTGAACTTCAACAGGTTTGTTCAACACTTTCCGAGCCAAAATTTCAACCTGGCGGGGAAAGGTGGCAGAAAATAGTACAGTTTGACGGTCTGGTTGGATATTCTGAACAATTCGAGTAATCTGAGGTTCAAAACCCATGTCAAACATCCTATCAGCTTCATCCATAACCAAAAATGTAACTCTACGCAGATTTGTTATTTTTCCTGCACTAGTGCAAAGTATGTCAATCATCCTTCCTGGAGTACAAACCACTATTTCAGCCCCACGTTTAAGTTCACTAATTTGTTGCGCAACACCTGAACCTCCATATACAGGCACACACCTTAGGCCCAAAACCTTTGAGAACTTCCTTACATCACTGTGGATCTGCTGGACCAACTCTCTGGTAGGAGCCATTATAAGCCCAATAGGACCATCACCGGGTACAACAGGTGGTTGATCCTTGATATGCCTCAGCATCGGAAGCACAAATGCAAGTGTTTTTCCAGATCCAGTTTTGGCGATACCTATACAATCTCGACCACTCATGATTATTGGCAATGCCTGAGCTTGTATTGGCATTGGCTTCTCATAGTTAAGTTTTCTAATCATTTCTAAAATTTTACTTGTAAGTCCAGTTTGGTGCCAGGTTTTAACAGGCTTTGGAACATCTTTTCCATGTAACTTCAATTCCAATTGCTTTCGATAAGCAGAAACTTCTTCGCCAGTCATCCTTGATACCTCCTTCGCTTCAATATAGAAGTTTTTTCGAAAAGGTTCATAGTCCATCTTTGAATGATCAACAAGAGAGAGCTTCTCAACCTTCGTCTTCTTAACCCTTTTCATGAACTCATCATCATTTTCATCTTCATCTTCTAAAGTGTCAGCATCATTCTCAAGATCTCCATAGTCTGAATCAGAGTCTTCACCGGGAATTATTCTACCCATTGATTTATTTGAAGTTCTTCTATGGGGTTTACCACCACTTTGATCACTCGCTTTATCTCTGCTCTTCAACTCAGCAATTTTGTCATCATTAACTTCAACTTTGTTTAGCTTTTCCACTTCAGGCAACACCATGGAGTTCATGAAAGCATCCAGAGGATCAATTTCATCATCACCTGCATCACCATTAATACTATCTTGGGCTGGAGGTGAAGCTTCTTCATTGCCCTTGTTAGGGTCAACTGCAACTTTCTCACCTTCTACAAGCGGATTAGAATTTTCATCCACGTCCATATCAGTCTCTGTAGGCCTGACATTTTCATACTCATCATCAGACTCCCCTTCAAGGGTCCATGTCTTGCCAGATTTTGGTTCATCGGCATCTGGTTCATCCTGCTCATCTCCATCAGCTCCTTCCTTCAATCTTCGTGACTTTTGCCATTCCTGAACTCTTCGCCGTCGCTTTTCCATTTCTTCATCCAACCTCCTTTGTTCATTTTCCAGCTCCTCTTCACGAGTTTGTTTTGTTTCATTTTTATCAGATGTATCATCCTCACTTTTTTCTCGTGGACCCTCTTCGCTATGATCTCTCTGCTTATTTGTCCTGCTATTGTTTTCATGAGCTCTTAGGTCGGCATCCTCTCTCCTACGCCGTTTCCTACCATGGTCATTATCCTCATCACTATGGTCACTAACAACTTCCCGTCGCTTCCTTCTATCCTTGTCTTTTTCCTTCTCCCTATCTCTATCACGTTCTTTCCTCTCCCTCTCACGATCTTCTTTGATGCGTTCTTTCTTCTCTCTTTCTTTCTCTTTAGCCCTCTCCCTCTTCTCCTTCTCTCTTTCCTTCTCCTTATCCCTCGTTCTCTCCCTCACTTTATCTTCCTTCTCCCTATCCCTTTCCTTGTCTTTATCCTTTCTCCTATCCCTTGTTCTATCTTTTTCATCATCCCGACCTTTTGTTTTATCTTTATCCCTTCTATGTTTTTCCCTCTCCCTCTCGTACTGCTGCTCGTCGGAATCGACACTCTTATCCCTCTCCGAACGCCGACTCTCCCGATCCCTCTTCTCCTTGTCTCTACCCCTATCTCCATTCCTCTCTTTATCCCTTTCCCTATCGCGGCTCCGATGACTCTTCTTGGAGTCCCGGTCCTCCACATCTTCTCTCCTAGATTTACTCTTCCCCTCCTCCATTGCTCACTGCTACGAAAAGACCCTTTCCTTCACTAATTGAACGTATCTACTGCAACGCAATGGTACGTAATTGAATCTATGACGGACCTGATTCAAATCGAACAAAAAGCTGAAACAACTAAAAAAGTGAAACGATGAATCAGAAAAAAACGAGATTGAAGAAGCTAACCAGATTCGGGAGCAGCCGAAAACCCTAACTCTGTCTGCTGGAAATTCGGAAGTGAAATCGGATAAGAAATTACCAGCTTTTCGGGTTTGAAAGGTTGCGATGGGAGGAGAGAAGCTGAAGCCCCGCCGTTGCGTCAAAACCTGGGAGCGATCTCCGGCGCGTCCCCTTCTTCTCCGGTTGATTTTGGTGTTGGTGTTTGTGTTCTTCACTTAGACAAGGTGGTGGTTTCGTTTCGTTTCAATTGGGGACAATAATTAGGGCTTTGGGTTTAGGGCTAGCCCAATCACTTTGCCTGCTTGGGCTCTTCTATTTTTTTTTTTTGAAAAATTCTTGGACTCTTCTTTACGTTCCATGCTAATATATATAGGGAAATGGTAGTATATGTCTAAAAATTGAAACTATCTCTAGGTTGTGTCTTCACTTTTTTGACATTTAAATTTATGTCTAAAATTCAAATTTTGAGGTGAGATAAACTATTTTAGACATAAATACCATTTTCCATATTTTGCCAAAATATTAAAGATAAATGCAATTTATATTTGAATTGTTTACTCCATATCCGTAGAAAAAAAAAAAAAAAACAAATTCTCTTTGACCTAATATCTCCATGATTTAAGGGCAATCAAACCCCTTGAATGTAGGAGATTTCCCCTTTTCCATATTTTGCCAAAATATTAAAGATAAATGGAATTTATATTTGAATTGTTTACTCCATATCCGTACGAAAAAAAACAAATTCTCTTTGACCCAATATCTCCATGATTTAAGGGCAACCAAACCGATTTCTGTTCTTCAAATATATTTAAAATCCTACCGTTAGATGGCTTTTTTCCGTAAGATTGATGAAGGACGATGAGTAGGGGGGTCGGGAAGATGATACGTTCTTGGGCGGCGACGACGAGCAGAGGGACTAGAGAACCAGAAGCTGGTGTCGGAGATGACGAGCAGGAAGAT
>JBBMEF010031194.1:0-15845 GCA_037832685.1 Sicyos baderoa | reverse complement strand
CTTTGGATAAGGATGTCTAGATATTTTTTCCAAGTTGAGTTTCTAGATATCTCTTAGATCATCTAGAGTTTTCTTTGACCAATTGGTTCTAGATTCATCTTTGGGCCAATCTTCTTTGGGCTTGAATTCCCATTTTTGGGCTACAATATTTAACAATAATAACCTGCCTAACACCATTTATAATAATTCACCGCTTATCATAACTTACCGTTTATCATAACCCTCCGTCTATTATACAAATTGGTGCCCCAAACATACCCTAGTTGATTAAGTCCGTTTGATAATCATATCGTTTATTGTTTTTTTGTTTTTTATTTTTGGCTTTTAGTTTTTTTTTAAAAGAAATAAAAAGGGTATATGTTTGATAACTAATTTTAGTTTTATGTTTTTAGAAATTAAAAACCGAAAAACATGTTCGATAAATGTTTTTGTTTTTAAACATCATATTTTGTTTTGATTCTTTCAGTTTTTAAAACATATTTTTAGAAGCTATTTTTTTTTTTAATTTTTAGAATTCCTTCCCTATTTTAAAAACGTAAATATCAAAATTGGTTATCAAATAAATTTATTAAAAAAAAAAAAGTAAAAACAAAAATAGAGAACCAAAGGTAAGATCGTTATCAAATGAGATTTGAAGTATTAATCTTCTTATGGACAAGTGTCCAAATATGTTAACAACTTTAAAACAAGAAGTGTGAAGGAAGGTAATAAAGAATTTTAAATTAGTTTTAAGGATAAATTTTAAAATGAAGGAAAAAATTGGGGATGAAAGTGATAGTTTGTTAAAAGAATAGGGATCCATGAGGAAAATAAATAAATATGTAGAAGTAATTCATGAACTAACCAGCTTTAATAGCCATAGCAGCAGCTTCTTCAGGGGTAGAAGTGTAATGCTGCCTATCATAAAACACTCCAACGGAGTCACAATCCGATACGATGTACCTACATTCCCACAAATACTCTCGAACCATCAGACGGCTATCCGGGCAGTGAGAAAAACAATCAAACGGCTGAGAATGAAAGGATCCTACCCGTTGAGACGCCACTGGGAACGGACGGTCTTGGTCAGAAGATTATGATCAGCACAAGTGGGGACACCGTTGACCTGATTGTATGAGCACATCACACTGGATACCTTCCCTTCCTTCACACACATTCTGAACGGCACGTCAAATGTATCTTCCATGTCTTGTTTGGTCACCTGCGAAATGACTCATCAATCCTCACGTGACGTCGCACGTGAGCCCCGTAAAAGTGTTACAATGAGGTGGGGCGTAGAGGATGATAGCTACCTGAGCGTTAAAGTGAAAGCGGTCAACGCCGTTCCAGTTATCGAGGTCGTAGGCAGTGAAGTGCTTACAGCAGGCAGCGACCTTCAACCGGCTACCGTCGGTACCCTGTAAGCCTCGGACGTATCTCGCGGCGTAGATACCGGCTAGGTAGGGGTCTTCACCGGGAGTCTCCTGTCCCCGGCCCCACCTAGGATCCCTAAAAATGTTCACGTTTGGGCTCCAATACGTCAGCCCCGCTACCCCTCCGTTGTACATTGCCCTTGCTTCGTCCGACACCACCTTTTTTTTTTTCAAAATTTCAATTTTAGGTTTCTATTTAGTCAATGCATGTAGTTTTAACTAATTAACTGTTAACATAATACTTAATTTATACTACAACCGTAAATAGTTTTATCTCATCCCTCGTTATCGACGGATTTTAAGATGGATATCTGTTACTCTTCGATACCAATTGACTTTGAGATGATGTCCATATTATGTATAAGAACTCATAAAACTTAAATGAGTATCGATCCAATAAAAATAATATTGAGATCCAATTCAAGACCTCTATCTCATAAGAGGACATGGGGCATCCATGTTAGGATTTCATGAAGAGAGCATATGAAATAGTATGAACATTTATCTCAAAATCAATTGGTGATGAGAAGAGTAGTCCACTTAGCTTATAAATATTAAGAGATACTCTCACCTTATCGATATGAGATTCTCAACAAAACATGTTAGGATTTTACAATTATCCCACGTTCAAAATAATAGGAAAGTCCTACAATATATAAGTTACTCCTCTCACTGTCAATGTATTTACACCCTGAGCTAATCAATTAAGATATTCATCTTGTTTTGTATATTTTTTCTTACACCATAAAATATATGGTCTATTTTAATTTTTGAAATAAAAAATAGTTAATTATTAAACTAATTTTAAATTTTAATGTATTAGTAAAATTATTATTTTAAATTGATATAAATTTAATTTTAAAATAAAATGGGAGGAAAACAAAAGTAAAGAGAACAAAACCTGTCCGATGGCTTCCCAGAGAGAAGCATTGAACGCGGCGGCGGTGGTGATGACCTGCGGGAAACTGGTGGCGGCCGGAAATGCGCCGGAAAAGGCCGTACCGGGGCCGATATTAGAGACGCCGTGCAAGGCCTCCGACCACCACTGGTACGCTTTGATCCCCAGCCGGGGAACGGCGCCGGCGTTGCTCACCAGTAGCTTCACCTTCTCTTCCACCGTCAGTCTTCCGATCAGATCCTTCACTCTCTCCGCCGCCGGCGCCGACCGCTGGCAGAATGGGAAGCCGCTCGTCGCCACGTCGCTTGGGTCGCAGGCGAACGGGGCATGGGCGGCGCCGCCGTGGATGGCGGAGAGAAGGATGAGAAGAGAGAGAATGGCGGTGGGAATGGAAGGCATTGTTGAGGTGGGAGTGGTATTGGGGAAAGTGTTTGGTCTATTTGTGGAAGGGATTTTGTGTTTATTTTATTTTTTAAGAATTTGTAGAAGGGATTTTGAAACTGAATTTTAAATTACTGTACACTTTAAAATTGAATTAGTAGATTACGGTATATTTAATTCTTTTCTATAGTATATTTAATGGTTAATTATACTTTTAGCCAATAGCAGTTGCTCAGCAGGCCGTGTATATCCAATAATCAAGAGTAGTATAATGTAAAAACAAAATATTATTGATATTTTCCTTCGGAATCCTATTTTTTGTAAAAAATAAATAACTGCAAAAGATCCAACAGAACAAGCTCGGTTTTTGTTTTTATTTTTAAGAAAAGAGTAAAGTAATTATTAATATAAATGTTACGGACTTTAGGGAAATTATGTGATTATAATTTCTATAAAAAAGGTGATTGTGAGAGAATTTAGTTTGAAAACCTTATACTAATTAAAGTATAATTATTATGATATATTTAATATTGTTCATAATCTTTTTTTTTAATTAATTTAACTTCATATTTTTTTAGTGTATGATAAAAAAAGATAAAGAATATTTTTTATAACTGAATATTTTCTTATAACTAATATTTAAATTATTTAATGGGATTTATAACAACACGTTATAATTTTATAATCAAGGGATAGTAAAATGTTATTGCATTGTTAGGCTAGATAATTATAACATTTCAATTTTTAAATTAATTAAAAATACTATTAATTCATAAAGTTTTTTTTTTTTTGAAAAATATTAATTTATAAAGTTATATTGAAAAGCATTTGAATTTGTAATATTCTCTATGACATGATTACAAACACTATTATAGTAAAGTTGGGGATGGGCTAAAGTGGTTTGTGATTATTCAAAACAATAATGACAAATAGCAAAGAAGTGGAATGGATAGTTATGAGCTCTGAATTAAATAATAAATGAAAGCATTAAAGATAAAATATTTGTAATATTTTTTCAGGTAAAAGATTGTGTGCCTGGTCAAAAACAAAAATATTTTGTTAAGGGCAATATGGTAAAAATGAAAAATGAAAATTTAGGGCTAGAATTTGCAAGTTGCACTGCAAGTGCAAGACAGTAGCCATTTCCAAGGATTGCAAACCTTCTATTTCTGCCCATCTTCAAATTATGGGTTGTGGGCTATGACCTTGTGCTACACAGCTATATATATATATATATATATTACTAAACTTAATTTCAACAAAGTTATGATGGTAGGGTTTAATTGCAACGATTTACAGTTTTAAAATATAGTTATACAGCTTCTAAGATTTAATGGAAAATGATGGTAGCTTAATGATTTCATTGTTTGGTGATAATCTTGTTCAATTGTATGGTTATAGGTTCGATCTCGAAAATTAATATTTACTTCTTAATTAAGCAGTAATATTGTCTTTGTAGGTTTTATGGTCTTTCTCCCCAAACTTGTATATATTTTTATCACATTTCAAATTATTTGTAACTTTCCTTTTACAAAATAAATTGTATCATTCTATTTAAAAATAAAAAATAAAAATTATATATTTTACTTTAACTAAATCAATGAAGTTCATCCAAACCACATTTAGATTGGAATAACTAATGACATAAAGTGGTAGGTAGTATTTGATGAACTTCTATGAGATGAATGTGCATTAGCTTTTATAACAAGAAAAATGAGAAATAAAACAAAAAGACCAATAATTATAATATATTACAGAATTCATTTCTTTTTGTGTAGTTCAAGACAAGAGAAAGGATAATATAGTTTGAGAATGGAAACAAAACTATCAACTTTGGGTGGTGGATCTAAGAATCTCTTCCCCATACCCAATGCCCTCTTGCCTGCATTTTTACAAAATTGACAAGTCTTGGAAACTAACTTAAACAAAAACAATTGTATGTGTTGGATTTGGCACATGTTCTTATGAATAAAAAATTAGTTGCTCAAAAAGATTTGTATTTGTTTGAGTTGGAAGTGTGACCAAGGATATTGTTGGCAAGACAATGATCTCAATTATATGGGTTATTTTTGTTGAATTCATTTTCGTCATAAAAAAAATTAACAAAATAAAGAGCAGAGATATTGAAATTCAATCATAAATTTACAAATGCTTATTATCAGGCCTTTTAATTAATAAAAATATATATAAAAAAAAAAAAGATTATTTAAGTATTGAGGGCTTCTTTTTGGAAACTTTTGAATTTCTTCTTTGGAGCTTCTTGTGATTAGGTTGTTTGAAACCTCTTCTTGATAGTGGAGCTTCTAGAAAGCTGAGGCAAGAGGCCACCAAAATTGTTGCTCGAAGCTCGTCTGAGTTGTGTTCGAAGAACAGTCATCTAAAGTTGGTAAAGGAATTTGAGTCGGATTTGTTTATTTGTTTGCTTAAGGTCGAAGCTTCAATCAGTGCTTTCATGTAATAACTACATTTTTCTTTTATAACTTTGGTAGTTAGGAAGAAATGGCACGTAAAAAGTCGAGGAAGACGAAGGAGGACAAAGAGGAGATCGATCGAATCGATGAGCCTTTAAGCTAAGAATAAGGAAAAGAAAGGGAAGGTTTAACATCATCTTCGATATAAGAGTTATATGATGAAGATAGTGGTAGAGATTTGGAACAAAATTTTGAAATAATTCAAAAAACATTTTTCATGTTCCAAGCAACTGATATCTTCCCCATTAAACTGAAATCAATAAGGAAAAATAATCCAAAAAAAAAAAAATAACAGTACTCAAACACAAAATATTCACTGAATTCTTCTAATCTTTAACATAGTAAGCATTAATACCTCAAAGTAAAAAAAAAAATATTTAATCTAATTTTCATTAATGCCCCTCAAAGTCCAAGTTTCTCCTTTCCCAGACCTGTTACTGATAATAACTGGTGTTGATGAACAACCATTAGAAAAGCACATCTTAACCAAGTCAGATGAATAACAAGAGATATGAAGGTTAAAAATAATAATCTTTAACATAGTAAGCATTAATACCTCCTTCAATACATCCTCTTAAAGCAAAAAATAAGTCCAATCCAAAGCCCCTCTAACACACTAAATATCAAACTACAATCAGTTCATCGAGGACTCGTGGAGCTTAGGACGATGGGAGTTCATTGATTCACGACACCATTGACATACCTTGTCCATCTTACCTACTTGATATATTGAGACATCCACTTGAAACCATCCCCGTAACCCATTTTGCGAACAATACTGCACATGAATACCTCTAATGGACGTACATTCGAATCAGCCAGATTTACTTTTCCCTTACCAGTGGTGAAGCTGGTTAAACCGAGGTGGTAACGCAATTCGTCCTCTGAGGCGGCATATGGAATGTCAATCTTGTTGCCCAATATAAGGAATGGCACAGTAGAAAGAGACTCATCAGAGAGAAGGGCATCGAGTTCCTTTTTCGATTCTGCAAACCTCTCTTTGTCAAATGCATCAACCAGGTACACGACAGCATCTACCTGTGATATCATTTTACATTTAAAATTAGCAGCTATGCCTAAACACCAACTATTGCAGAAAGAGCAAAGATATGCAAAACCATCCAACATAATCCATAGAGCACAAAGTACTGCATTTCAAAAAACAAACCGAAGATCGAACACCACACAGGCTACACACAACCCTCTATTGCTTCAGGAAGAACAGAAAATCAACCAAACTGACAGCTTGAAGAACTTAATAACTTTCTTTCAAAGATGCCGAGAGATACATTGATATAATCATGTATATATTCATTGAAATGCTTACACTAAACACTGGCAAATGTTATTTCCATGAAAGACATTTACTACTAGATGTGTATGTTTATGGCCCAATGGAAGATAAGCAAATTCTCAACAAGAAACCATTAAAATTTTATATTAAACAAGAGATAGAAAAGCACCAAAACTGAGCGAGTAATATGGAAGATGAAATTTGAACTCTTTCAACAAAATGAAAATAACAAAAGTAACTAATGCCATAAGTATTTAAACTTGGATGAGTCGAATGCTTAAACCCATGGAAGACAAAAAAAAAAAAAAAAAATTAAAAAAAAAAACCTCGTCTGCTTGGAGATCCTCACCCTGTGGAACATTGGAAAGGTGAGAAATCCTTACCATCTTTATAAGAAATGTGGGTATTTGACGACTGGGAAATTTCCAAATTTCTTAAGTCCATCCCAAGTGGGTATTAGGTCGGCAAATTTGAATCCAACCAACGCAGGTATAATTTGGATCCAACCCAAGATTGGTGTACCCAAAGAGGCACCATCTCGAGAGACATGTTGGAGATCCACAACTTGTCACACATTGAAAAGGTGAAGAGTTATAAGAGCTACGCTCATTATCAATTAGTTTTCAGATGAAACCCCTAGTTTATGTAATAGCATTAATGGGGAATCATCTTTTAACTTTTTTTCTTTTTCTATTTTATATCCGTGAGTACCTGGGCAAGCTTACACACACTTCAATTATTCTCACAGGACATGCCATCTGATCCTACAACACGTGGATGTCAAGGAAATTCGTAGGAAATCAATTCTTATGTAAGTGGTGACCCTTGATTGAATCAATAGTTACTAAAGACCCTTCTTGACCACTAGGTCGCTTCATGATGGTTAAAATCATCTCTTATCATTATCAGCCAGTGGATTTAACCAATAAATGAAGAAATACTGGCAGCATAATTATGCCAAAAAACATCTAATGTTAAGTTCATGATAATACTGCAAGCAAGGATTCTAGCTACCAGTTGAGAATCAAACATAGCGATAATCTAAGAACACACACAAAAAAAAAAAATTGGTCAAAATACTCAAGAATACAAGCTTAGAGAGATGATCTTCTCTATTTCACAGTCCAGAGCATCCCAACAGGGCCAAATTCCCAAAAAAAATCACCACAACAGCAAAGAAAACAAACGAAAACAGAAATTAAATAAGCAGCAGGGGTTTCATCAGAACTGCTAATTATTACCTTAGCATAATAATCCTTCCAAACTCTACGAGCAATTTGATGGCCACCCAAATCAAAGGCCTTGAATTTGATTTTTCCAATACTCAACTCCTCAGACGTCGGGTACTGAGTAGGCTGGTGCTGAACAAGCCTCTACAACAAACAGACCAAAAAAAACAAAAACAAAAAAAGAACAATAAAACCAAGCCAGACCATGACAAAGAAATCAAAACCTAGAAATCCGTCACGATTAACAACCGATTCGCCAAAATTGAAAAATAAACTGAAATCGAGTAGGCGCAAGGGAAAGAAATGAAACCTCGTCCTTCAACATATGGAGCAGGGTGGTTTTTCCGGCATTATCGAGGCCGAGAAAGAGGATCTTGGCCTCCTTCTGCCAGAGACCGAGTGAGGCCAAGACGCCATAGAACCAGTCGACGAGGAACATTGCCGGAGGCGATTGAAGGCAGATCGGAGAGGAATTTGACGGGATCTAGGTCGCCGATGAGGATGAATCTGAAGGCTTGTGGAGAATTGGGGAAGATGAGAATTAAGAAATTAAAGCTTTTTGTTGTGTGTGAACTGTAAATGTAAAATCAGGACAGTTCTCGTGCATTTCCGGGAAATAATATTCCCCAATTTTAATTTTTTTATTTTTTTTTAATTGAGAAGATTTTTTTTTTCTTTACATCATTTTTTTTTTTTTTTTTTCTTTACATCATTTTATTCTTTCTATGTCCATGAAGAAGAAGGAAAAATGTCTACAAATAGTTAAAAAGAAAAGAGTGATTGATACACTTTTTTAAATGTCAATATTAACTTATTTGGTTTAAGTAAGAAAACTTAGAAGCTTAATTAGAAGAAGTTATTGGATCAACATCCACAACCCAAACTCAATAAGACCTAGCCTAAGAAAAGCCCACTAGACTTTCAACCATCTCAGCGGCTTGTTCAACCTCGCCAATCTTCGGTTCAAACCAATATACAAAAAAATCTTTGATTTTTGCCTCGACAAACTCACGTCTTATTCTTTTACCCTTGACCACACACAACAATAGAAGAATTTAGGTACACTCCGAATAGCACTTTCATCATAAAATTACTCATGTGACATCTTTGGTGCCACACATCTCATATCTCATTTTTTATTTTTTATTTATTATAAACAAAAATTAAAAGAAAAAAGAAGATGTGTAGTTTCACATAAATGACATCATAGAAGGGTGCTACCCGAAGTGCAGCCAAATTCTCCTCACACAACAATGATATTCTTTCTACTTCGAGAAAGAGGAAAACAAAATAGCGTGCTAACCTTCTCATGCGCCACCAACAACGTTGCCTTTACCCACGTTGGCACATGACAAGCACAATACAATCAACATTCGTAAACTCAAGTCACCCCAAACATATTTAGTTATGAACATACCTTTAGGGAAACACGATCATTTTGCTCTTAGGATCTCACCCAGCAACACAACACATGAATCACACCATTCATGCCACAACAATACAAAGAGGAATGCATCGCCCACTACCTTAAAAGGTATACGAAAACGCGGGACATTACAGAAGTAGATCGTCTTCTTTTTTATGATTCGTACACTTTTTTTCTAACTTGTTCTCCCACCCTAAAAACCCACTTAACTTTTTTAAAAATATAAAAATTATACTCAATCTAGATTCAAATTTAATCACAAACATGTATGAAAATTTACCTCATAATAACCACATAAAATAAATATATTTACTACACCATTTTATCAACATGAATAATATATATATATATATATATATATGTGTGTGAGAGAGGGAGAGAGAATGCTCCAATTTATTGATCTAGAAGGAAATTCAAAAGGAATTCGAATTTTTGGTATGATTGTTTGAGAATTGAGACAATTAAATTTCACTTAGCACATGAAGTATTATAAGATGGAAACTTGAGATAATTATAGTATTTGAATGAAATTAATAAATGATATATATACCTCAATTCCTTCATTTTGGTACATTTTATATTTGTTTTTCTTATATTATTTTTAGGATATATTGAGCAAAATGTTGGAAGTCAATGACTAAATGTGTATATGAAAAGATGACTAAAGATAGATTTAAGACTTTAATTCTTCTTCTTTTTTAAGTAAAGATACCTCAATTAAAACCCAAAAGATTCAAAATCAAATATTGAATTCGGCTTCTCAGAAACAAAATATTGAATTATTTTCTAATCGTATCTAATAATAATTTGATTTTGGTTTTTCCTCTTTCCCGACAAAATAATAGGTTTGAAATTCTAATAATGCAATGGGGTGGGGTCCAATATTTGTATCAAGGGTAGCAGATATTTATTAAGTAAAAGCCGTCGTGATGGCGACGTCGTTTTGGGGTTAGAATTGTTTGTGCTTTGATCAAGTTGAAGACGCAACTCAACTGCCCACGTCTTTGTCATGGTGAAATAAGATCGAATAAAACAAAAAAGGAAACTTCGTATTGAGTATTAGGGCAATGAGATTTGATGTAAAGAAAAAAAAAGCTACAATCTTGATAAATATGTGAAGCTAAGGAATCAAACGTCTAATTTTAAGATAGTCAGTCAAATTAATATCTATGAATTTTTTTGACATCCAAATATTGTAGAGTCAAGCGGTATGTCTCGTGATATTAGTCGAAGTGCACGAAAACTGACCCAAACAATCACGGATATTAAAAAAAAAAAAAGGTTAAGATAATACAAAATGTCAATTAAGTTACTGTCATTTTAACTCATTTAAAGTTACATTGCCACCCAATTTTTAAAAATAGTTGTTGTAATTAACCTAAGATAAGCTAATTTGAAGAATTGGAAAATAAATAAGCCTTCATTCATCTTCCTTGAAATTTTGACTATTTTAAATAAAAGACATGTAAATTACATGTTTTTTTTCTTTGGAATTCTAAGGACGCTTCACAATAACCACAGGACATTTTGCATATTTGGCGCAGTAATCGCTTACACTCCCAAGCAATGCCCTGCAAACACAAATTATTAAGAACCTATAATTAGTGAATATTTTATTATCCCCTCAAAATCAATATTCAACTTTCAATACCTATTTTGTAATACTAAAAACATTAAAATAGTTTCTTCACGATTTTAAAGTTAAATTGCAAATTGATGTTACTCTGGATTATTTTTTTTGTGTAATTATTGGGACCAATTTACACACATTTAGATGTTGAGTAGACCTATAAAAATTAATTTCTAGATAGATCTACTATGGATTGAACTCAATGTATTTTAAAACTATTTTAACCACTAGGTCAGTCTTATGGTTGATATTATTTTAAAACTTATCTTTCAAATAGTTTTTTAAATCGACTAAACTTTATCTTTGTAGAGTTAGGAACTCGAACAAAAAAGACTTGGGAAGAATCAAATGACCAAATTTATATTTTAAATATTTTTTAATGTATTATATCATGCATTTTGATCTTGACTTTTGTTCAAGCTCAATTATGCTCCTAAGCTTTCAAAATTCCTTGCCCATTAAGAAAGACTTACAATTGAATAAAATTAATTTTAAAAAGTGAGATGAATAAAATAAGAAGGCACCTCTGGAAGAAGCCATAGCCATGGCATCCCATAACCAAGGTATCAGCTCCAAGTTTGTCCACCGTGCGACAGATCACGTTCTTCGCATCTCCCGTCCCCACCACTCTCTCCAGATTCACCTGCAACACAATTCCAATTCCACCAACAAATTCAACAACAACAACAACCAAAACAAACAGACCCAATTCACAATTCACAATTCACAACTTACGTTTATATCAAACTTCGCATAAATCGCTTCCGCTCTCTTCATCACCGCGCTGACCAAATCCTTCCCCTGCTTCTCCATCGTCGAAATCACATCGCTCGAAAACACATGCCCTAACAAGCACAGAAATCAAAATTATAATCAACATCAGATCAATCGCAATCGAAAAACGCACATGAACTCAAAATTTTATGCCAGAATCGAGAATCATCAACAGAATTTCTTGGAGAATCGAGAGAATCAACATCATAATCGCAGTAGAAAAGCACATGAACTCATAATTTCTTCGAGAAACAACATCAGAATCGCAATCGAAACACACATGATGAACTCGAAATTTCTTGGAGAATCGAGAGAATCAACATCATAATACCTCAATTAAAAAGGTGAAAGCGATAATTTAGAAATTTACCAGGCGCGTGGAAGGAGGAGATGGAGACGGCCGGCGGCGGCTTGACGTAGAGGAGAACGAGAGTGTTTTTGGCGTCTTGAGAAGTGAAGTTCGAGAGGCACCAGTTCAGAGCGTACATGCTCTCCTCGCTCTCGTCCACGGCAACCACGATCCTCCGTCCCTCCGTCTTCATCCATTTCGCGCCTTCCATTCTCGTCTTCTTCGCTCGATCTGCTTTGCAGCTTTCCCTAATTTTTACTTCAGATTTTAAAGCCCCCTGCTCGTGTGTGGTTATATATACCAAAACTTTTTCTATTTTATTTTCTTCTTTCAATTTTAAAAATATGTTTACAATTATTTTAGCATATATTTTTATGTATGTTTCAAAAACTAAGCTATAATTTAAAATATTTTCAAGATAATTAAAATGGATAGAATAGAAGAAGATGACTAAGTTTCATTTTCAAAAACTAACGATTAAATTTTATTTTTAGTTTTTGAAATTTAAACCTACAACAATTATCATACTATATTTTAAAAAAAAATTAAAAAATAAAAAAATAAAAACCAAAATGATTACTAAAGAGGAACTACATTATTATAAATAGTTATATGTACAATTTAAATTTAATAAATAAAAAATATATCACCTAATTTTCAGGTGAATAAAGCTTGGGAAGCTATATAAAAGTTTTTAATTGGAACATTTAGAAATAATGTGAAATTCCTGAAATAAAACAGCATATCAAGCAATTTTGTATATTAAGATGGTTTATTGAATATTCATCCGAATCTAAAAAACAAATTATAAAAGAGTTTAAAATATCTTAAAGCTATCCAAGCGGGTTCAAGTGCCTGAATAGCGTATCTACCGAAACAAATACGATTGAGATAATATCTTAAAAATAAATAATGATTTTTTTTAAATAACAAAAAAATAATGATTGAGTATGTAATGTGACGTCAAAAAGTTATTGGCCTCAACATTTGGATAATACAACTAAATACATTATTGTTTATATAATCACCACTTGGATAGGCATAGGTTCATTGTTCGGTTGTTAACCGGTTTAATACTAATGTCACGGATTCGATCCATATAATCGATATTTATAATATTTCTCCCTGTATTAAAAAAAAAACACTTAAGTAGGCAAGTATCATCTAATACACAATAATACATGGGAGAAGTCGCCCATTCTTGTTTTCATAAATAATCAAAAAGTGTATATGAGGTATTTACCCGTAAGTACCACCTATTGTTTGTTTATAGAGGAGAATTTGGGTGGATAGCCTTACCATGATGTCATGCATTTGAAGCTATGCATTTTTTTCTTTTTTATAATAATAAATATAATTAAAAAAAAAAAAAAAAAAAAAAAAAAAGATGTGTGAAATAAATATCTAATTTTTTCTTTTAAAATTAGATTAAAAAGAATGTTGGAGCAGCCACTTTTGAAAGGAAAAAAAAAAGTCCAAATTGATTGGTCTTTAATTCTAATAAATAACTTGGTTTGTTGATATTTTGGAAAAATTGTGAAATAAATATCGAGTATATAATATCTTCGACAATCATTTATTTATTTATTATTATTATTTTGTATAGCTTAGAGAAAATATCTAGTTTCAAAAGACCAGATATTTCTTTTGAACGTTTATCGACAAAAACAATTAGATATTTTTTATTTAAAAAATTGAATTGAAATATATATATAGTATAAAAACATATATTTTTTATTTTTCTAAAAAAACACATATATATTTTAAAAACTAGCCGAATCTATTTTAGATTGAAACGACTATTTTGTTCGTTCCTTCCCCTTTTTTTAGGCGGGAATTATAGTCGATAATTTGAGCTAATTACAAATCTGTTCATATAAATATATTAGTGATTCAAATTTTAAATTAAAAAAAAAAATCATTTGAGTTGACAAAAAGACAGAAATACTACTATAAACATTGTAAAAGATTGTATTAACATTTTTTGTATACAACAAGAGAGAAAGAAGATTCGAATATATAACCTTGTAGGTAATGACTTGTACAAATGACTATAAAATTCTGTTATGGTTAGTTATTAACATTGTATTTAGATAATAATATATTTACGGTTTTTGTCATTAAAAATTAAGAAATATGTTTTAATTATAAAATATAAAAATATTCATTGATCGAGAAATTTCGGTCAATAAATTATCAGGTCAGGTATAAATTATCAGGTCAGGTATAAATTAATGACCTATTATAAATTCATAGTTATGTGAGAGTCAATTGAAACAAAACCCAATAACCATGGAGTTATAGGTTCGAATCTTCCTCGCCTATCAAAAGAAAAAATTTGAAACAAAAGTTCGATTTTCTTTGTTTACAAATTAAACAATAACGGTTTCTCAAAAAAAAAAAAAAACAATAATAAAATAAACGATATGGGAGTGCATGTGGTAGACTCAAAGATTCATGTAGCAAATTAAGGAAATGACCACATTTTTGAAATTATTTAGGTCAATGTCTAAAATTAAAACTATTTAAATGCATGTCTAATTTTAATTTCTATAAATGAAAATTTAATTGCAAAAGTCTAAAATGTCCATCTAATTTATTACTTATTTTTCCAATTTTTAGGAAATAAACATATTTCTTTAACTAGCATGAGAGATAAACACAAACGCCTAAATTTAAACAATAAACCAAAATCTAAAATTCAAATTTGAAAAATGCAATTAAGAATTATGTTTGTGGTTATTTTTTAAAAAATAATAGAATTAAAATCGTTTATCATATATCGAAGGGTGTACGTCCGTAGTACGTGTGAGTACAACTGGCGCACCGTTCAAAAACCTACCGAGCATGGACAAAAAGGGTCACGCGTGCATTTTAGTCGATGCGGGCAATTAATGCGCCTGCCCTCAAAATGGTGGTCTCTCCAGTTAAGTCCGGGGCGTACATCTCGGTACGTGTTTGGACGATGTCTGCCAAGAGACAGCAACCGCTATACATGCCCCCGCGAACCCGCTATACATCCACTAGACGTCCATGTCATCCTTCACTGTGTTCAACATTTATTTGTGCGCGCTTTCTTTGTATAGTGATATGCACACGATTTTTTAGTTCTCGTCCAAAGACAACTTCTCCTCAATAGACGATATTATAATGGATAGGGGCATGTTGCATATGATATCAACCACGCCCCGTTGTGTAATCGATGTAATCGCCCTCGTACCATCTACCATTAAAGAACACGAAAACTGATGTAAGTTGTCATCCTAAAATTTAATCGAGCTAGTCTGAAAATGATGGACCGAAAAGGTTGGTGGAAGGCAAAAATGGTTGAATAAGATAACACTGTGGAAGAATGAGGGTGTGGGAGAGTAACAATGGTGGAAAAAATGGAGAACTCACTAAACCTATAAAAGATGGATTTAATTGTATAAATGTTAATTAAAATGCTAAAAAATACTGAATTTATTAAATGCAATATTGCAAGTATCTAATTTGGCTAACCAATAAACTTAAAAGGCTGGGTCAACTCATATAACACATTATTTTATTTTATTTTAATTTTTTCCTGGTAGTTAAACTCACTCCCTCAAATGGTGTGGGTTAATAATGTATTTAATTTAACAAAATGTATAAATAAGAGATTACTCCCTCAAATGGTGGAGTTAATGATGTATTTAATTTAACAAAATGTAGAAATTGGAGAAGGGTAAACATGACATGATTAATTTATCTCTCACCATTAAAAACTCAATTTAGACATACCTCTTAAATATTTTACACTTTAGACATCTATTCCAATATTTTGACCATTATAAATGCAATTATAAATTTATAATTATGTGAGAGTAACTTAGGGCCCGTTTGGTAACGCTCCTGTTTCTCGTTTCTTGTTTCTTGCATTTTAAAAATAAGAAACAAGAATGTGTTTGATAACTGTTTCTGTTTCTTGTTTCTTAAAAAAAACAAGAAACAGAAACAAAC
>JBBMEF010031144.1:0-15852 GCA_037832685.1 Sicyos baderoa | reverse complement strand
GTATCATCTAAAAAGTTTCAATGACACTTTTCAAAAAGTGTCATCTAAAAAGAATAGATGATAGGCGATACAATGATAGCGAAAAAGTATCATCTAAAACGTTTATGATACTTTTTTACAATCATCATATCCCAGTTTTGTAGTAGTGTAGAGTAAGATTGTTGTCTAACGAATAAGGAGTTGAACACAACACATTCCTAGAAGAGAACTGCCACTAAGGTTAAAACGACAAATAACAGCCCACCGACTTAGGGAACAGTTAGAAAATCATATCTGGAATTAATAACAAAAATAATGGTCTTTACATGAAAGGATTGTAAAGGTGATTAACAATTTGAAAGCTTACCCGAAGTTGAATTCGTGGGTGAAAAAAAACATGCATAAACCAAAATGGAACTCAAAACCAAAAAAAAAAAAGTTACCTGAAGTTGAAAAATTACTTCAAAACATCTTAGATTCTCAGTGTCGCTAAAGAACAATTTGAATTAGAACTGGAATCATAGTCTATCATTTTTGGAATCTAAAGCCTGAAATTTCAAGCTACTGTCTTCCATTTGTGGAATTTCTAGAAACCAAAGCCTGAAATTTCAAGCTATCGTCTTCCATTTGTGAAATTTATGGAAACTAAAGCCTAAAATTTCAGCCATCCAAATTTCTGGAAATTAAAGCCTGAAATTTCAAGCCTCCGTCATTCAAATTTATGGAAACTAAACCCTGAAATTTCAAGCCGCCGTTTTCCAAATTTTTGAAAACTAAAACCTGAAATTCAACCTCCGTCATCTAAATTTTTGGAAACTAAAGCCTGAAATTTCAAGTCTCCGTCCTCCAGATCTACAATTGTGTTTTCAAATGAAAGTGGAACTCTCTATTTATAGAGCTTATATGTACTTCAAATGAGCTTGTACTTACCTATTTTAACCTAAAATCTATTAGATTTGCTAAAAATATCTATCTTTTTTTGTATGAATAAAAAATATTTTATCTTCTACATTATAAAAATGATTAATATTTTTAAATAATTAAAAAACATTTAAATAGGTGTCATGTTTGTAATTTATAGTGTAACTTAAGGGGTAAATCCGTCTAAAAATGATTTCTCACTTAAGCCACACTTTAAGGTAGTATGATATCATCGATAACATTTTTATATACATATAAAAAAATAATCATATATACCAAAAATTGAGTGATTTCCGTAAAATAACCAAAAATGCCTAATGATATGATCAATTTTTAGCTCATTGATAGATTCAATCAATTTTTAATAGATAGTCTTTATTCAATTGATGGACTTCATCAATTTGGTGATAATCTTCGATCACTTTGATGATAAATTCACTCAATATGGAGAAAAAATGAGTAAAATGAAAATTTAAAACTAATAAATTAAAATCTTTTTTAAAAATGTTTTAGTTAATTATAATAGGTAACTTAAAAGTTGCAATACATTGCAATTTTCTAAAAAATAATAATAACAACCACAACAAATTTTGAAAATCTCCATTTTATATGCATATTATAAAGAATTTGGAAAAATCTTATGATCAAAGGATGACATGTTCAAATTCCACACTCTCAGCTTTGGTAGAACTCAAAAAAAAAAAAAAAAAAAAAAAAAAAAAATCAAATTATAGGAATATAATGTAATTTAAAATGCATATGTACTTGTATTTTATTTTATTAAACAACATTAAAACTAGAGAGATTTGAATACATAATATTCTTTAGTATATTTATATTTATTTAATTATTAAATTATACATAATACTAATAAAACTATATTTTTGTTGCGTATTTGATTTTCTTTTAGTAGTAGTACATTATTGGACTATAAACTTGGACATATATTGATAAAACTTGTTGATATAGTATATATATAAGGCAACTGTGTGGATGCCTTTAGTCGAGACAAAATAAATAATTCAACCAAAATATTTGTGGACAGTAGCCAGTTGTTGAGACATAATCATTAAATCACATGGTTTTCACTATTTAATGTGCAACTAGGTCAATTAGTAACGACTTCAAAATCAACTAATTTGTGTTAATGTAGCCGGTGTTAATGTAGCCGGTGTTAGTGTATTTGAAATTAATCACGAAATAAAGCCATAGAAAAAAGGAAATAAAAGTTGAAAAATGTTAGAAAATAGCTAAATTTAGAGAACAAATAGAGTGCTTGACTATTTTATCTTTTAATTTTAAATTAATGCCTAAAAAAACAAAAATCAGTAGGAGAGATGAATGTTTTCTTTCCTAAAGTATCATTTTAGTTGTTTTTCATTCATTTTTTTTTTACCCATTTTTTTTTTTAAACACATTTTTTTTTTAATATTGTAAAAAATAAATACTAATCATAATTAGTTAGAGATCTCTAAGATCATGGAGAGTTAGCGTTTGCAGATCGCCAAAATAAATATGTCGATCAAACGTGTCGTAAGAAAAAACAAACAAAAAAATGTTGATCTTTTCAATTTGTTATCGTCGGTCCAAAGTCACGTTCGATCACAAAATGTCGATCTTCCCAATTTGTTGTCACTGATCCCAAGTCACATTCAATCAAAGGCACTGACAAACAATTCCTCAATCCTGATCCAGATAAAACTCTTATCATTCCAATTTGCAAGAACAATTCAATCATTTTTCAACTCTCATCAAGAATAATTTAATCATTCTCCCTTTCATTTTTCCGCTCTTACGACATAAGAAGATATTGAAGGGTCTCGATCAACGTAACACTCTCATCAAGTAGTCATCATCCTGAAAAATAAAACAAAAAAATTTGTATTCAGCTGGGGTTTAATGCACCACACGGTCCACAATAAACAAGCACTTATCAAGTACAAAATATTGTGTAGACGATGACAGTACATTAGATGTACAAATGCACTCAATAACATATCATATACAGACAACAAAAAATAGTCCTAGCAAACTCACATAACATATAACATTTTACAAGTTAAAATTTAAAATATTTGAATTCAACTGGGAGGTTTATTGCATCACACACTAAGGTTCAATTAGTGTTGTATACAAAACACAGTCTTCAACACACAATAACAAGTACATATGGAGAACAAAATTTAGTGTGGACGATAGTGGTACACTAGATGTACACATACACTTCATAACATACCATATACAGACAATAAAAAATAGTCCTAGCTAACCTCACATAGCAAATAACGTATTAACGCTAAAATTGAAACATATAGATATACTGGTAGTGCAAAGGAAGTACACACAACCTAGGCGAATGTCGCTACCCAACCCACAAAATGTTAAGAACAATATTTCAAAACTTAAATTTACAAAATATCTAATTTCATGGTATATTTTCAAAAGTTTAAATTGTCAACTTTAATTATTTTGACTAAGGTTTTTTTATAATTATTTATCATGTTTTAGATTTTTTTCTAGATTTAAAAGTAGTTACAATATAATCTATTTAGGTTAAAATACCATTTTGGTCCCTCGACTATCACCTTAGTTCCATTTTGGTCCCTAGACTTTCAAAAGTCCAATTTTAGTCCCCCAACTATGCAAAAAGCTTAAAAATAGTCACTGAGTTAACAAAAAAATAACCATGGTTAAAACTTGGATGAGTTGGCAAGAAAATAATAATAAAATATTCAAAATAGTTTTGGTAGACTTTATTTTTTTTTCCTTTTCACCTTCTTCTTCGTCTTCCTTCTTTCACCCATTTTTCCTCTTCTTTTCAAATTAAACTCAATAAGTACCATTGCACACTAAAAATGAGTTTGCGCAACTGAGATTTATGGTGGAGGTGAATTTTTGGGAGAAATTGATGCTGGGTGGAGATGAAGTTTCTGGAGGTGCTGGTGGTCGTGTGGGAAAGAAAGAAAACAAGCAACGGCCGAGCGCGCGAAAGCCGTTGCGGAACGACCTCTCGATCTACTTACAGCTGCCCAGGAAGAAAAACGTCGTCTAGGCGTTCCCTCTTGCTCTGATCTCCGTTCCGGCGCCCGGATCCCCCTTTGGAACCCCAAGGGGGCCCCGTCTCTGAATTGTGGCGGTGGATTGACCGGAGGTTTTTGCTTCTGGCAGGTGGGTTTGTAAAATGTGGTGGAGATGAATTGGAAGCCGGCCGTGGAATGACCGCCATTTCCGATGTGAAAAACCAAGCCTAAACTTAGATACCCAAAATCGTGATTGATTAACTCACACTGAATTAGCCGCTTTCAATCAAACTCATTCGATTAGCAAATTTCTTCAGATAATCATATTTCAAATAACTCTATCATTAAATTCTATTCCGATGATATAAAAAACAGACCAAACACAAACCAAGTTAACAGACCCAAAATCTTTTTTAAACTATTTTTAGATAGGTAATATACTTGTAAATGGGAGTTTTTTTTTTTCATTTTAACTATCATACCAAACTCATTTTTAGTGTGCGATGGTACTTGTTGAGTTTAATTTGAAAAGAAGAGGAAAAATGGGTGAAAGAAGGAAGACGGAGAAGAAGGTGAAAAGGAAAAAAAATAAAGTCTACTAAAATTATTTTGAATATTTTTTTATTAATTTTTTGCCGACTCATCCAAATTTTAACCATGGTTATTTTTTTTTTAACTCAGGGACTATTTTTAAGCTTTTTGCATAGTTGTGAGACTAAAATTGAACTTTTGAAAGTCTAGAGACCAAAATGGAACTAAGGTCATAGTTGAGGGACCAAAATGGTATTTTAACCATCTATTTAAAATTGATCAAATCTATAATTTAATCATATATTTTCAAAAGTTTAAATTGTCAACTTTAATTATCTATACTAAAGTTTGTAAGGATTATTTATTCTATTTTAGTTTTTCCTATATTGAAAAGCAGTTACAAAATATCTTATTTAAAATAGATTGAAAAAATACTAGAAATTGTAGGGAGGGGTACAATGGTCAATCAATTCCCCTATTAATTTTTTTTAAAAAAAATCACAATTAAAAAATGATATAAACTTAAAGTTTATCGATTACTAGTCATGGTCTTTATTATTTTCTAATATTTAGCTATTTCACTAGTTGTCCCAAAAAAGTTTTTGGATACAATCACTATTGTGGGTCTCAATTCACGCACCATAGCCCAAATTTTACGTGGTTCAGCAATCATATTCGTCATTTTCACACATTTTAAAATGGGTAAATTAGGCCAAACGTCTAAATCTAGCAAATTATTTAAGGAAATGTTTAAATGAAAAATATTTTAAATGTATGTCTAAAATTAGTTTTTTTTTTAATACAAAATCAATTAATTTTATATCAAATAGTCCAAAGTATACCATCCTAGTGTGTTCCTATTTTTATTTACAATTATTTTAAATACATTCTGCATGAGAGATGATATTTTCTTAAAACAAATAGGTAGCTTAAAATAATAAAGTTGTTAATTTGAAAAAAAAAATCTAAAACAAATTACTAGATTGGGTTGATTTTAAAATTTTGAAAATCTTTTCTCAATTTTTTTTTTTTTCTTCTAAAATAGCTAAAATATCACGTACATCCCCAATTCATGTTAGTAGATATGCTCCCCTTTTCAAAAAGTTGTGAAAAAGACAAATCACTAAAAACATACTTGTTGTTGCCCTCATTAATGCTCTTTTTCAACTTCGAGTTTGGAAGTTCAACGGTTTTAAACGCATACGCAAAGGGAAACTCGAGCTTCAAGTCATTCTAGTTCCATCTTTTCGGATCAGGCTTCACCGTCTTGTATTGGAAGCTTCATGCCACGACTATGTTTCATATGACTCTCTTCAATTCATCTTTGTTTGGTCGCATTGCACATACTCTTACTATAGTGGACCCCTCTACTAAGTCTGAGATGTACATCTCGGTACGTGTTTGGATGATGTGCGCCCGGATATAGCAGACACTATACATACCACCACCAAACCCGATGTACATCCATTTGATGTTTTTGTCATCCTTTAATATCTTTTACTTTTCTTTGTATATCATGTCCTTATAAAGTGATATGCTTATGACTTTTGTATTTTCGTCCAAACCCAAATTTTCTTCGATAGACGATATCATTAGGGATAGGGGAGTGTTGTATGTGATATCAGCCGAGAGAGTATTGAAGTTTTGTAAATATCTCCCTCGTTCTAATTCCATTATAGATGATTGTAAACGAATGTAACCTCCATAAAATTAAGACCACTTGTTCCCCACCCACTAGAAAAGGTGACAGACAAGACGATATTATGGAAATTGGTGATGGGAATAAGAAAGAATACCGTGATTTGAGGGATCACTGTAACCTTGAAAATTTGGTGATGAAAACGTGAAAAAATGGTGAAAAGTGACAAAGAAATTAAAAAGGAAAAAAAGAATCGATGAGGAACGCTACAACCTTGAAAATTTGGTGATGAAAACGTGAAAAATGGTGAAAAGTGACACATAAAATGAAAAAAAAAAAGAAAAAAAAAAAAAAAAAAAAAAAAAAAAAAAAAAAAAAAAAAAAATCGATGATGGGAATGAGAAATTGGTTGTGCTTTAAGACAAAACTTACTTTTTAAATAATGGAGTAAATTAGTTTATTAAATTTGGAAATGATTCCTAAAATGGTGGAGGGTGAAATTCGATATTTAATCCTAAAATGGTGGGGTAGTTTATTGATTTTTATTCATAAAGTGTGATAAGTGAAAATGGCATAAATGGTATGAATGTTTTGTTTCTCCTCTCCCAAAATAAAAAATAGACATTCATTCTAATTCTTTTTAATTTAGACATTTTTTCAAATAATTTACGAAAAGTAGACAAATACTATGTTTCCCATTTTAAAAATTTTATACCATAAATTGAGCCTTAAAAAATAATTTTTTTTTTTAGTTTAAGTTAGTGGAGAGGATTACAAATACCAATTTTAGAGATCGAACCTGTGATGCTGGTGTTGAACTGATTTACAACCAAACAATAAAATTATTGCGCCACAAACTTAATTATTCTTATAAAATAATAATAATAATAATAATAATAATAATTAACAAATTTTGATTGGGTAAATACGATGGGCCGGTATCTTATAAATAAACTTCAACAAACCATATGGTTTTTTCTTTTGAAAAATCATATTTTTAATCTTGAGATTTGAGTTCTAATTTTAATTTGATTATACTTATAATATTTGATTTCTAAAATTGAGTTTTGATTCATGGATTAATATTGACTAAATTTATGATTTCGTTAATATTAAATTTTAATATATAGATAAAATGCTTATTTTAATTTCGATCATAAATTCAATTTTTAATAAAAAAAATATATATACAAATAAACTAAAAAAAGAAAACTTTTTAAATATTTAAAAAGTGTTTAATTTTAAAATATAAAATCAAATTAAAAGTGATATATATATATATTATTATTATTATTATTATTTTGATATAAAACACAAAAATTCTATGTACTTTTATTTATTTTTTTGAAAAAAACTATGTAGTAGTGGGTCCCACATTTGGTAAAGTATACAAATCCTAGGGTTGACCGGTAATCATGAAAGCGTCCTTTGTTCCCCAGCGGCCCCACCAGATTTCTCCACATTACGGGGGCTGTCGGGTCAAATATGGCCAACCTTTAGCTGACAGGTGGAGGAGGACATACTTGGGCTTTTCTCGGCCCAACTCGAATCGACTTGTTTGGGCTTTTGTCCCAGGCCCATTTGTGCGATTTGGGCCGGATAAGATTGGAATAAGAGGAGAAGGGTGGGGGTATTTTTGTCAGAAAACAGCTGTTCAACATCGTACGGTGGTGATTGAGCAGTTAGACGTCTTCTCTGATCGATCTATTGTGTTGTCGTCTTTTAAGTCCGTACCATTTACAGACTAAAAAAGTGTACGTGTGGGTCCCACTAGATTTCCAGTTGTTTTATTTTGTGACAATAATATTGAATGCGATCGATGAATTTACGATCAAAATATCTTTCTTTTCAACCTTTACATTTATGTCCATATTAATTGCCTTATTTTTCAACCTTTACATTTATGTCCATATTAATTGCCTTATTTATTTTTCATTGACATTGCACATGTAAGATTAAAAATATTCTGTTTTTTTTTTTTTTTTTACTAGAGTACAAATTGGAGAAGAGAGATGATAAATAACGATTTCAGGATCAGATCTTGAAATGAAAATGGATTAATACTAAATCAGATAATATAAAAGTGTCACCAACCCATTCAGCTTGTTTGTTTGTTTTTTTAGGAAAACTCATTCAGCTTTTTTTTTTTTTTGTGAAACAAAGACTCATTCACCTTTATATAGATTTTAAAGGGAATTTGCACTTTATAGCAAATTACCTACCACACATTAGAATTATAGCAACATTTTAAAAATATTATAAATATAGCAATTTTTTTCAGATACTATTGATGGACTCTATCAGACACTATTGATGGAGTCTATCGGACACACTATTGATGGAGTCTATCAAACACGGTTGATGGAGTCTATAAAATCTGATTTTACTATATTTACAAATATTTTCATTTTTTTGCTATTTATGTAATTTTTTTTTGCATTATTGTAATATACATGCAAATTCCTCAATTTTAAATGAATTATTTTTGCTAAATTATATATTTAATTGCTATTTAAACCGTGCCGTAAAAAGAGCTAAAATAATTTAACCGTTATGTGTTCTTAAGTAAATATTTTAATCGTTTTTTAAGATAAATTTTAAACGATTTAGCTACATCTAACCTTTTTGATCTTATACACTCAAATTGGCACATTTTTTTTTTGTTTAGTCTAGTAAAGCGGATTGTGTGCTACTTCTTAGGATAAATAGCTAAATTAGTAGCTTACTATAATTAAATTTATTCCAACCTATTAAATTAAATTTTTGGGTTGATTAATTTAATATAATTCGGTATTGAGTTTGAATCTTGCCAAATTATTTCTTCCCCAATTAAAATTAAAGTTCACTTGTACAACATTTCTCAATCTTCAAACAAGTGAGAGAGTGTTATTTGGTATAATTAAATATGAATTATCTGAAGAGTATCCGATAATATTTAGATAATTATATTTATTTTATAAGTTTTATTCATAAAAATTTCATAAATGTCACCGTAACTCATTTATATAATTTACACAATAATTTATATAACATTTTTTTTCTTAATTTAAATATTATATTTTCAAATAATTAGTGAAAAAACTAAAATTTATACTTTTTTCCCAATTCTTTCCTTGCTACATTTACCAGGGCTATGTTTTTTTTTTTTTTTTTTTGCTAAATTATCATAAATGCCTTTAAACTTTCATATTTGTGTCAAACTTATTCATAAACTTTGAAAAATTTCAAAATTACCCATAAAATTTATAAAATATTTCAAAAAATACTCGTACTATTAATTTTGGATAGAAACGGTTAAATTTTTTTTTTCAAAAATACCCTTAAACTTTAAAAAAATTCAAAAATACCCTCGCTCTTAAAAATAGAAAATTTAAATAATTTAACTTTCAAAATATTTGAATTTAATATGTCAAATTTTGGGCAAGATGAAAAGAAATTATCACTCAAAAGCTTTCAAATTGAGGTTTGTTATTTATTGTTACATCTTTATGTAAACACTAAACTAACAATTAAATTAATTAAAAAACGAATATTGATTAAAAAAAATTGCAATATAATTAAATATGTAAGGGTTATGAGTGTATATGGTTCGAGTTGGGGTAAAGTAATTGTTTGGACCAACCGCACTTTCTGGGTCCGTCAATCCTCCAACCTATGCATTTGAGTAACCTAACTCAACTCTATATTTTCAAGTTGGGTTGGGTTCTCGGTTGTGTTGATTTCATATTTCCTATATAAGCAAACTTTGTTCATACTCCATAAATATGTAAAAAAAATAAAGAAAATGTGTGTGAGAATTAAAATAATAAGATGAATTCATATGATACTGATAAGAAACATATACTAATATTATATTGTAACCTAGACTCATTGAAGTATCAAATAGAGAATCAATCAAGTAATTAAGAAGGCATCGATCAAGAAATTTCATCGAAAATCAAGAGTTCCTGCATTAATGAAAATTTTTCAGCTCACTCAAACTTTCTAACCAAGTAATTCAACTCTATAAATAGCAACAAAGAAGCCAAGGTGAATGACCAAAAGGCGATTTGAAGGAAGAAGCAACTGATGGTGTTCGTTGTAACGTGCTTTGAATTTTCAAATTTGATGTTATATTTACAATTGATAAGAAAAACTGTAATGCCCCATAAATTCAGAGAAACCTTCCACGTGTAAGTTTTCTCTTTCCTGAGAGTTTCAGTGCATTTTTTGTTATTTTTGGCCTTAAGGATATTTTGGTGATTTTACCTTGACTGTGGTAAAACCAAATTGCCTTGAGTATTCACAGAAACCAAATTGTATTAAAATGTAATAATAAACAAAAAATATCAATTTGAAAGCTATTATAAGTTATCGAAATTTTTTGTTCATCTCGGCCAAAGTCTTATGTATTAAATTCAAATATCTTGAAAGTTTAATTATTTAAATTTTATATTTCTCTTAAGACTAAGGATATTTTTCAATTTTTTAAAGTCCAGGGATATTTTGAAACAAAACTTTAACGATTTCCATCTAAAATTAAGGGTAGAGGTATTTTTGAATTGTTTTGTAAAGTTTAGGGTTAGTTTTGAAACTTTTCAAAGTTCAATGGTAAGTTTGAGACAAATGTGATAGTTTATGAGCATTTGTGATAATTTAGCTTTTTTTTATTTTTTTTTAATTGTTTATTTTCCACACATATTGACATGGATGCTGATGATTATTATTTTGCTGGCCATAAGAGCTATCGTTTTGAATAGTTTTTTTTTTTACTCAATTTGTTAGTATCATTGTAAACACGAGATTTCGACAGATATATAGGATCGAGACATGTGTAAATAAAGAATATGAGTTTGTATATTGATTTGAATATGTACGATGTGGAGTACAATCTCTAATTCTTCCTCTGATTCTTTCTCTCTCATTTATAAATATCTCGAGGGCTAAAAAACTTATTCTCGAGGTGAAGTTTGTCTCAAAGACTTTGCAGCTTATTCTTGAAGTTGACTTGTTCCGAGTGATTTGCAGCTTATTCTCGATGTTGGAATTGTCTTGAGGGCTTCACAACTTATTTCAAAGCGGACTTTGTTGATGTCATATTGGTCTTTGACTTGTTGATCCTCATTGATGATCGGTCTCTAACTTGTTATACTGTGAGAAGTCGGTATTTTGTTGACCTTCTTTGATGATCGGTCTCTGACTTGTTGATCTTTGATCGGTCGTTGACTTGTTGATCTTCTTTTATGATCGATTGTTGACTTGTTGATCTTTGAACGGTCATTGACTTGTTGATCTTCTTTGGATCGGTCGTTGACTTGTTGATCTTTGATCGGTCTCTGACTTGTTGATCTACTATGATGATCAGTCTTTGACTTGTTGATTTTTGATCGGTCTCTAACTTGTTGATCGATCTTTGACTTCTCGATCTTTGAAACGGTCGTTGACTTGTTGATCTTCTTTGGATCGGTCGTTGACTTGTTGATCGTCTATGATCACCAGTCTCTGGCTTGCTGATCGTGTATGGTGATCGATCTCTGACTTGTTGATCGGTCTTTGACTTCTCGATCTTTGAAACGGTCGTTGACTTGTTGATCTTCTTTGGATCGGTCGTTGACTTGTTGATCTTTGGATCGAACTCTGACTTGTTGATCTTTGATCGATCGTTGACTTTTTGATCTTTGATTGGTCGTTGACTTGTTGATCGTCTATGATGATCAGTCTCTGACTTACTGGTCGTCTATGATGATCGATCTCTGACTTGTTGATCTTTTGTGATGATCGGTCTTTAACTTGTTGATATTTGATCGATCATTGACTTGAATGATGCATTTTAAGAACATGATGTGTGTTCTTCGTGTTTGCTTGTCAGTTATGGGATTTCCATGATCTTCGAATTGGTTTTGAACTTCAAAAGGGTGTTTGATCCTTGGACCGTCTTCAGTTGATGGAATTCTATCTGGAGTTTCAGATCTCTGCCCTCCTCAAATGAATGAGAGCTCCTCTATTTATAGAGGTTCTATGGACCATGGGTTTAGGCCTTGATGGGCTTGGCTCTTTTGGATTAGGATTTTTTTGGTTCAGTTCATTAAAGAAATTTGGATCTGGTTTAATTTTGACACAAATTTGATGAAAACCAAATTTTGGCCCCAATTTAATTTTTGGGAAATATTGTCCCAAAATTATATTTAATTTTGTTATTAAATTTGTGATAATGTTGTGGCAATCTACGGTTGGCCAAAATTTCTCATTCAACATCCATAATTAAGTATTATTTATCATTCATGCTGATTTGTTCAAAATAGATTAAACAAATAGTATTTAAAAATATTTGTATTAGAGTACTTTCATAAATGTCTACAATTATCTCTTTTAGTTTTTTGAATTACAATAATTAGGGGACTCGAATCCATGGTCTTTTTATCATTAGGTATACATTGATCGATGCGGTTAATCTATTGCTCATGTTGGCTACAATTATCTATCTATTTTAGATTTTGTTTCACATGTTCCAATCTAATTTGTATATTTAAAATCATGCTTAAAATTGGTTCGTGATATTAATTTAGGTCCCGTTTGATAACCATTTGGTTTCTTGTTTTTGGTTTTTCAAATTTAAACCTATTATCTTTCAAATTTCTTACAATGTCTTCCATCATTCCTACTATTTATTCATCTTTCTTTAAGAAAATAGGAGAATACTAACCAACTTTTAAAAACAAAAATAAACTTTGGGAAGCTACTTTTTTTTGTTTTTAAAAGTTGGTTGGTCTTCCCCTACTTTCTTAAGGAAAGATATATACATGGTAGAAATGATGAAACAAATTGTAGGAATTTTGAGAGAAAATAGGCTTAAATTTGAAAAACAAAAAACAAGAAACCAAATGATTATCAAACGGGGCCTTATTGTCTCGTTCTTTTTTCTAAAATAAAAATGACCAATATAAGTGAGCCCATTATAATAGAATCATTATTAAAACTGTAACATTTTAAAATAACTATTGGTAAAAAACATTACCTCTAAAACTTTTAAGTAGTTTTACATGGTTAATTATTTGCATTAAAACTTCTAATTTTCATGAAAATGTGTTTATTCTCTTAATTGACAAGTAATAAACTTGAATTTTCGATTTTCTTTTAATACAAATTAAGGAAAAGAACCAATAAATCATACATTGATAAGAATCCTCAAATAATATGATGATTATTGAGTTAAATAGAGTAACACCAAACACAAATTTTTCAAATATTTTGATCGTACTAAAAGAAGCTATGTTAACTGAGACTGATTTGGATTCCTTGTGTAAAATAGAAAGCAATACTCTCACCATTAAACAAAGCTTTCTTCTAAAGGAATCTATTCCTTTCCTATTTTTGGTATCTTTCTTTTAAATCCTTTAATTATTCAAAGTATTACTATTCTTAATTATTAATTAAGACATCGGTGGATATTATTAAAAAAAGACATTGTATAACTATTTTATTATTCAAAATAGACGTCTCACCATAAATTTGGTGTTCGTTTATAATCAAATTTCAAATTAAAATAAATTTTATTTTCAACTTTCACTTTATCTTTCTTTTTTTATAAAAATAAAAATAAAATAAAAAGCATATAAAATTCCTAAAAAAATGGAACTTACTTTTTGTCAAAAATTGACTTAGTTTTTAAAAATATAAATAACAATTGTTGAACAAAACAAAAATGAATTGGTATATAAGTTTAAGTTTATGAACATTACACTTCATAGTTTCTGGTAAATTGTATTCGATAGATTGTTTTAATAAATTTTAAAATATTTGAATTCATAATAATTAATATACTTTAATATTGTATTACAATAATACAATATTACCATAAAAATTAATGATTATGATTATTAATTTTTTTTAAAAGTTACCATATTTATAATTATTTTTTAAATTTTATTAATTTTATGAGTTTCCCTAATTTTTTTCGTATATTTTATTTTCTACTAAAGGTTGGAGCCAGAATCCAACCAAATAAATTTTAGATGACATTCACATTAAAATAACTATAAAACAGAATACCGAGCGGAAATCAGGCCAGCAAAAAATAAAGAACAATGAGAAGGAAAGGAAAAGGAAAAGTCGAAAATGGAGAGAGGAAAAAAATCAAACGTATGAAAAATTTGAGATAAATGAAAAATGAAATTTGAAATCCAACCCATTAATTACTAATCATTATGGAATGTACAAAAGGAAGTTATAAGATTGCAGTTAATTATGAATGAGATTTCATATTTAGTGATAGTTTGAATTTAAATCAAAATGACAATTAATGATGCAGAGACATAATGAAATTTTATAAAAATACAATTTCTAAATTTTTAAATGAAAAATCAAAATTACAAATATTTTCATTTGAGAATAAATTTGCAAATATTTCTTAAAAATCGTCCTTTTCATTATTCTCACCTGCAAAATTAGGGGATTAATTTGAAGGCTGAAAACAGAATAAGAGAATGCAAAGGTGGTATGTCTTTATCAACTTTAGAGCTGTAAAGCATGTTGAGTGGAGCCCACCACCCAATACCCATGTGCCAATTCATAATCTTCATCATCCAATCATTCTTGTCTTTCCATTTACGATTCCCAATAAACTCATGCAATTTTTTTCCAACACTCTTTTTACCTTTTTTATTTTAATTCTCTCTCTTTTTATGTCATCCCTAAAACTAACTTTATACATTCCATAAATATTTGTCTTTATTTCTATTCATAAATTATTTTATAATGAAAGTAGTAGTTTAGAGTAGTCTACCTATCTTATAAACATTAATTAGTTGAGCCAAAAGTTATTAATATAACATGGTTAATTACACCATTAAAAAATCAAAAGATAACAAATAATTTTATAATTAGTTGAATAAGTAAAAATTTGCTAAATATAGAAAGTGAAGGTTATATTTGAAACCTATAACAAAAATTAAAGCACTTTAATTTTTGTTGTTGAAAATAATCTAAATATTATGTAATTTAATGCCTATTATTTTAAAATAAAATGTAAAATATAAATATAATTAATTATGTATTTTTAATTTTTAATGCATAATAATTATTATATACTTAAAAATATATGTATTATTATTTGTTAAGGTACAAACTACACAGAGAAAATTGATTAAAATTAAAAAATTAAAAAAAAAAATTAAGAGGGCAAAAATGTCATTTACGGATACCCTCTACATGGGCATCTTAAAAACCTATGTTGCAGAAGGACATCCAAAAGGCTGTTTAATGGGCATTTCATTTCAGGATGTCTGAACTTATTTCAATTCATGCAAAAGAAACATGGTCATCCAGATATCCACCTCATGAGAATCTTGGATTACCACGAAGTGAACGACCCCTATAGGCTTTTAATGTTTTCCATTCAACTATACAGTGTTGTACTATACCTATTGCAGACAGTTATTCATTTTTTTGAGATTATACATTAATGTCGCTGAGCAAGTGCTCGTATTGACAACATTAATCTTTAATTAGTTTCTTTATATGTTAGTTTTTTTCTTATTTTTTCGTATTAAAATATTTGCTAATTGATCCAAATTAAATTAAAATCAATCTCACAACTATTATAAAAACAAATTATAGATTTATTGATAGTTCTAAAAGTAAAATGAAATATTAAAATTAAAAATCAAAATGCAACAAACGTCTCAAATACATGAAAGAAAAAGATACTTTAATATATATATATATATATATATATATATATATATATATATATATTTGAAACAATATATAATTACAGAAATTTAC
>JBBMEF010031123.1:0-15855 GCA_037832685.1 Sicyos baderoa | reverse complement strand
ATAAATAATTATGTTATAGGTAAAAAAAAATTATTTTTTAAACTAAATGATAAATTCGGGTTGGTCGGGTTGGGTTGAGTTGATTTTGAACCTAACCCAACTCATTTATGTATTCAACCCAACCCAACCCGTCAAATTGGGTTGGGTTGGTTCGAGTTTTTTGGGTTATCGGCTAGTAGCCAACACCTTGGATTTAAGACCCCAGGGACCTCGCCTAAACCAACCTCACTAAAATCTATTGCTACCAGCAATGTATATATAAAAAAAAATTGATTTCGTACAGCGAGAATTAAGGTCATGAGCTTAGATAGAAGTTGAAGACGGATCTTTTGACCCAACTCAAGGATGTTAAGGCGGAGCTTTCTCTTCTTCGCGTGGCCGAGGTTACTAGTGGCGCTCCCAACAAGCTCTCAAAAATGTAATTTAAGTCGAAGGCGGAATTTTTTTTTTTTTTTGGAAACAAAGTAGAGAGTTCAATTGGGAGTGAGTTTGTAAAAATGGAGGAGAGAGAAAAAAATTATTTTTATTTAAAATTTAACTATGGTTAACTTTAAAGTTGGATGAATGACTATTTTTAAACTTAATTCAAAATTGGAGGACTAAACTTGGACATTTGAAACTCTAGGGACTAAAGTGGAACAACTTTCAAAGTCTAGGGACCAATATTGGACTTTTGAAAGTCTAGGGACTAAAATGGAATAACCATCATACTCTAAGGACCAAATGGTAGTTTAACCAAAGTTATTAAGTTCAATTTAGGATGGTAACATTCTTAAAAAAAAAAATATTTTTAGAGTTTTTTTTTTAATCCAAATATAGGTAAAAAAAAAGTAAGATTAATCGAAATGTACCTACCTAGATTAGAGCGGACAAACAAGAATATTAAAAAGAGAATCTTTCAACTACAAATTTCTTTTGTAAAATGAGAGGCAATGGTAAATAGAAAGCAAAAGATGATATTTTGTATTAGAAAGAAATGCACTAGAAATGGAAATTAGATTATGAGTTCGATTAAAATATATTTATTTATATATCCGTACAAGTTGGGTGAGAATATTACAAACCCTATAAAGAATGTACAACTTATATTCTCACATAAATGAAAACTAAATATCAATTTTAGGGATCGATCACACTTGTAATTATGATGTTGAACTGAATTTCCACCAAACAATAAAATAATGATGTCGCTATCATTTCCTTCTAATATAAACTATTTTGATATTAAGATTACTTTCTTGTCTCTACACTATTAGAATCACATCAAACGTGTTTGCAGATTCAGTTAAAAAAAAAACAAAAAAAAAAAAACATAAACAATCAGAAAAAACAAAGAGCATTTAGATATATTTTTTAGCATGGCTACAAGAAACAGCTTTTTAAAGAACTATTACAATGTCAAAAAATACAAATTAAAAAAATATATACAAATGATAGCCAACCATAGCAATAGCTGATCTTCTATAATTATGAAGTACTTTGAATTTCATCTTTGATTTCAATGGTTGTAGAACTCAAGAAATATATGATATAATAAAAAGAATGTCTTTATCATTTTTATATTGATGTTGTTTAAGGAAATAAATGTGTTTAATATTTTTGTTATTCTAATATAATTTTAGTTTTTTTTAGTACAAATTAGAGATGGAGACCAACAAAACTTATATAACTCATGACCATGGAGCTGAAATGGATAAACACGAAACAAATAACCAACTACGCCATCGATTTATAATTAGACTATGATATTCACATGTCTATGAAGAAATAATTTTCTTGATTTTAGATAATAATATCTTTGAGAAATAATGTTGGAGGATTACAACTCTAAGGCATATTTGGATGGGAGAAGATGAATGAAAGGGGGAAAATTGATTAGTTGAGATGATGTTTGAGGGACCAAAATTGTGTTTGAATAAAGTTGTTTGAAGGTAAAATTGTAAGAAAAATTATATTTGGATAAAAATATTTGGATGGGATATTTAAATATTTAGATAAAGTTGTTTTTTAGGAGAGTTAAAAGGAAAAAAACTTGTTTTGAAAGAAATTGTTGGAAATCTTTGATTGGAAAAAATTGTTCAGGAGTTTGGAGAAAGGCTTGGAGTGGGGGAAGTTAGAAGGGGTTAGAAAGTTTTTTCATAGCTAAAGAAACATGAAAAAATAAACAATATATTTTCTCTATACTCTTAATAATATAACATTTATATATGGGCATTGCAAGTGCATTCTTGAATTTTTTTTTTTTTTATTTTCCAACACATTAGGGGTGTGATATTTTTGAAATCGGTTCATAATAAACATTATAACAGTGATCAAAATCGTTTTAAACTACCAAATGAATTAATGACGTAATGATTTCATTATTTGGTTATAAACCAATTCAACACCAGCGAACGTCACATGTTCGATTCCAAGAATTGGTATCTGTTCCTCTTCTCTCGATATATACTAACAAAAAATCGTTTTAAACTTTTTTTATCACCATAGTTGATATATAATCAGTGGCCAATTTAAATACTAATTAGGATAATATTCTTTTTTTTTATTTTTTTAAAACAAATTAGGATAATATTCTATTGACATAGTCGTTATGTAAATTTTTATTATGCTACATGTGTCGTCGGCTACAAGAGAAAATTCATTTAAAGCAACTAGTAGTTGACAAAGTTTGAAAAAATAAATAAGAAATTTTGAAGTTTTAAAACGAAACTCAAGACTTGGCAATAAATTCAAGACTATTTCATCTATTGAATTCGTCATCCAACAAAACCTATTACATTTTTGTCGTTTGATATTATATAACACTTCCATCATAATATCGTCATTATTATTTCAAGTTATTTTTGTCCTATCACGACAAAACTTGATTAAATTTTTAAAATTTTGTATGTTTAAACTTTCAATTTCTATTATTTCAAAAAAAAAAAAAAAAAACTTTGAATGTGTGTCTTTTAGGTTTCTATTTTTTTTAATGTTTTGTCGGATAATACCACTTTTTTTTTTTAATTTATGAACTTATTAAATACAAAATTAAAAGCTTAGACTTCCTACTATAAAATTCTTATTTTATATTTAATATATCAACTAATTTTTATAAAATTAGAATATATTATGACCTATTAAATACAAAAGTCAAAGTTAATAAACATTTTTTCATTCAACACCATTGAAAAAAAAAGATTTAAACATATAATTTCACGATTATTAAATCTTTACCTATTAAATCTCTGAAATTTATAGACCTATTAGCACCTAATATTTTTTAAGTTCAAAAGCATAATAAATACAAAACTGAAAGTTTTAAAAACAATTAGATGTTTTTTAAAATTCATATTTTAGATACAATATTAGGTCCCATTTAATATCCGTTTTAGAATTAGAACTTTTACGTATGATTGTTTTTCAAAGACTTGTTATTGTTTTTATAATCTTTGCCAAGAATTCAAGCCTCATAGAGATTAGAAAAACTATTATATAGAAATAGTAAAATAATAAGTAAAAATTTCAGACCGAAAACTTAAGAAAAATCAAATGGTTGCCCAATGATCTCGAAACTTGTAATTTAATCTAAAAGATGTTGAAACTATATAACCTTCACATGCCAAGATAAGAGTTGGTCTACCAAACCTAAAAATAGAAGAATCTATTCTTAGAAAATTGATTAAACAACTAATGAACATTAACCCTTTCTAATTCTCTCTCTTCTCTAATTAAAGAAGATTCCAAATGCAAACTATTCAATAATTCACTTGAGCAGGTCAACAGATCTTACCACATTAAGCTCAAAACCAAAGCCAAAGACAATTAAGCTTGTTATAAGGATATAATCTTTGACAACTCAATAACAAGAGAGGATTCCTCGATAAATTTGAATATGAATTTTTTTTTTTTTAATATCCGTAACTGTCAGAGCTAGCTTTCGCACACCTCGACTAATGTCACGAGATATACTGTCTGACCCTACAACATTTGAATGCTAAGAAAATCCGAAGAAAATTAATTCCTAGGTAAGTGGTCATCATGAGTTGAACTCATCAACCAAGACCCTCTTAACCAATTGAGTCACCCCACGATAGTTAATTTGAATATGAAAATTGAAATGATATCTTAGAAAACCATCCTAATTAGTCTAACGGTTAAATGAGATGAGAATATAAATTTGTTAGTAAAGTTGTCCTATGGTAATAATAGTTAGTGTGCTAATTAAGTTGACCTCATGAATTATTTTTTCAAAAAAAAACAACTCAGAATAATTTGCAACGTAAGTAATGAGGGGCAAGTTAAAATATACCTTTGAAATTTCAAAGCAAACAGAATATGGCGCCAAACTGTTGTTGAAAATTGACCTTGGACAAATTCGTTGTGCTGTGAAGCTTTTTCTAGAAGAGAATTTCTTTTCCAAACAGGAATCACAAGGTTGCTGTAAACAGTTAAAAGGCAAAAACCCATTGATGAAGCATGGTATAAATATCAATCTAGTGGAACTATGGTTATGCTCAGAATTCAACAGATTCTGGCACAATGCACATTGTTATCATTAGGAGAATAGGGAGAGCATATTTCGAATGAGAATCGCGCATCGAAAAAGTAGATATTATTAAGACAAGAATATGGAAGAAAGTAGTACAACTTTTCATTCATCAATTTCAAGTGTTATTCTCTGTATTCCACAATCAGCTTCCAACTATAATCAGGAAACGAAAAGACTAAATAAATAACAAAAAGAAAGAAAAAGGAACTAATCCCCGTATTGATTGATGGATGAAAAAGTAGATTCCTTCACTCTTTTATACCTTCTAGATTAAAAAAAACAAATGGGGGAACCAGATTGAGGATCAGGTTGATCAATCATACTATTTTGATAGGTCAGAAGTCTTGAAGGGATCGAGTTTACCATTGTTTCGATGTAGCCTGATTAGAAAACGTCAGGGTGGAAACGTCCCGGAAAAGAGCTGCTTTGTTGAGCTTGCTTGAGATGCACTGTCAGTGCATAGTTGTTCACCTAGTAGTCATGAGATTATAAGAAGTATGTGCGATACCATATAAAAATTATGTTAATTATATTAGGGATTTTATAGGCGCGGCTTTTAGGAACTCGGAAAGCAAGATCTAAGAGCATTTATGGAACCAACCTCTAGGGTTTTAACCTGCTCCTGATATTGAGAGACTAATTCCTTAAGATGTTGCAACTCCTGGTTCCTCCCTTCATGTTCTTTCTGACGTTCATGTTGAATAGAGACGGCTCGTTTGAGAATAATGTTCTCCTGAATTAGTGCTTCCACTTGTTCCCTTAGCATCTTGTTTTCCTAAAATTAGATACACGAAATAAGAATCATGATAAAAGCAAAGAATTTGTAGTGGGAGAATATTGGTGTCACAAACAAGTAATAAATATTATAAACGTTCCGAAACCTGATGAAAATTGTTTGCGCCCTCTGCATTTGCACGGGCACAGATGGACTTTTCCAGAACCTCGAGAACTCTTGAAGCACGGGTTCGTGCATCATCCATGTTTGAAGCACTTGTCATTTCTCTAACAAAGAGTTCCACCCATTCTGCACCATTTGTGGGAAGATTCTCAGAAGCTGTTGCTTCCTCAACAATTGCAGCTTCTCCTTGCGTTTCTGCTTTATTTTATACAAAATATAAAAATTCACAAGATGCAGCTAACAACACACGAAGCCAAAACACCAAAGTTGCAACTTGCAAGTATAACTCAAACTGTAGCACTCTTTCTTTTAGGGAAGCAATCCAAAGTGCTGTTATTAATAATCTGTTTAAAATGTATTGGAGATTCCAACCATCATGGAGTGGCCTAGTGGTCAACAAGATCTTGCATAACAAAGAGGTGAAAATCTATGGCTGTCACCTACCTATGAATTAATTTTCTATGAATTTTCTTGACATTCAAATGTTATAGTATCATGGGATATGTCCCGTAACAATAGTTGAAGTATGTGCAAACTGACCTAAGACAGTCAAGAATATTAAAAAAAAAAGATATTGGACATATTTTTTTTGTTTTGGATTTTTTAGCTATAGACTAAATTGGTGTCTCGTAGCCTACATAATAATATTATAATATGCAGCCAAGCAAACGGTAAAGTTAATAAGTATGGTCGGGCATGGAGTGGATATGTCAGTGTCTGAAAAAGTTCGATTCTGAAAGGCGGAAATATGAAATAGAAAAAACATTTATACTCGTGAAACAACGAATTAAAATATCAACTATATACTATAGTCACTCTTCACCATGAGAATAAGCAGACAAGAAGGGCACGCTGAGCCTGTGCCTGATAAGGACTATTCCATCAACATTTATGGAACATTTTCTTTGCTTTTGGTTGGTGGAAGTTAGTTTATAGCCAATCAATTTTAGGATATATGTCTTTTCAGCCTTTTCTTCTACAAATTGATTCTTATGTAATTTCATTGTTTCTATGTTCAGCGCACCCCTTGTCCGCCTATTCCCCTTTTGTAACTATTTTTTTTTTTTTTGAGATTATACAATAATTGGGGGGCGGGGGAGACTCGAACCCAAGACTTCAAAATCATTAGGTGTACAACAATGCCGGTTGAGCTATTACTCTGTTGGCCCCCTTTTATAACTATCTTTTCTTACAATGTCATAACGACCTAAAAATGCTTAACTTGCCCAAACTTTAGTTTTATTGTCATGGATATTCAGGTAATAAAAAAACAGAACCACTCATTTTGCACGGCCATTCACCACTAGTTAGTTATTAATTTGGTTGGAACAAGTACTGAAATCCACGTCAAGTTGACTAAGAAGTATAAGAATGATACCAAAAGTACTGAGAAATGTAAAATGGAAATAAAACACACAATCTAAGAATGTTTGATTCACAGTTTCAACAAGTTTGAACTTTTTTGTTTTTGGATAGGAAACAAAAACCATTTCATTGTTAATATGAAAGAGTTACAATGGGGAGGGGGGAGAAGGCCAATAAGCCAGTTACAAGGGAGATAAGGAGAGGGAAGAAGTAAGCCTATCCTCATTTACAACCAGATACAAAAATAAGGCTATGAAGCACCGACTCAGGTCAAGAATCGAAAGGTTTGTGTCAAGAACCGATCAATGCCACACTTGCTTTGAAACAATTACCAAAATTAGGGTTTCCCCTCTTAATGCACAGTAAACCTCTGTCTTCTTGGTCGGAGAGGTTGGATGAATCGACACATTCGTCCAAACAAACAACATCGCTTCGGGGGAAGAGAGAAAATCTATCCATGGCTGATACCTCAGTTGTTCAACAGTTCTAGAGGGGGAGAGACGAAAGATGGATGGCCCATCACCAGCATTCCAAGCAATAGAGACAAGGTCTGATACAAGTGCCAGGTTGGTCGAAGGAAGGAGGAGGACGGAGTTGGGGCCAGGCTGGTCGAAGGAAGAAGGAGGAAGAGGAAGCGGGTACGATATGGAGCTTGGCATCGTTTGATCAAGGACTCGAGGGTCGACCCAAGAGCCAATGTGTTCGACAAAAGAAGGAAGAAGAGGGAGAAACAACAACCGAGTAATGCATTGTCCGGTCACAAAGTCAAACCTAGGTGCCATTATGGTCGACAAAAGAAAGAGCAAATGTTGTGCTTGCTCGTCGGAGGAAGGAGAACACGTGTTCCGGCCGACTTGGGTCAATAGGAGAGATGTCTTTTGCTGGGCTAGCTGGCATTGACGGAGAAGAGCTATGCTGAGGCTCTCGCAAGACAAAAGTGTAAGAGAGGTCTTGTGTGTTAGTGGTGTCTAATTCCATCTGTGGAGAAAGGAGAAGACAAAAAGATTCACAAGATTCTTGTGTCCAACAAGTTTGAACTTAATGGAGTTTAGAATTGAAAAGCTTAATGTCGTATAATTTATATATGGCATGTGCAAATAAATTTGGTTCTATGTAACCCATGTTTGGTTTGTGTGGTAAGCTTTGGAAAAAGTTAATCCAAGCATAAAAGGTGAATTTCATGTGTATTTATGTCTTCAGAGGTTATGTAGCACATTGAATTAGTAAACTCTCAATCTACAAAATTAGTAAACTCATGCTATGGGATAAGCAAATTCATATCCAACATAAGTTTGACCTTTTATACTACTCACCGGCAAGCCAAACACCCTTATTATGATTTCACACAATAAATCCTATGAACAATACAAAATCCGAGTCCATGACTCCATATGAATAATCAGCTTATCACTCCATATGAATAATCAGCTTATCAAGAGAATGTAACACTTGCAAAGTTACGAATATGTCAAGAATTTCAACATATTCAACTTCAAATCGTCGCTCATACTACAGACGCAGAATAGAAAATATTCCACATAAAGAAATTTCAGAGCACCAAGAATATAACCATTAAGTCCAATACGAAGTTCAATAGATATTAAACACAAACCTTGGGATTGAGGTGGAATATTTGCTTCCAAAGCTACATCCGAGGTGTTTGAAGAACTTCCCACGTTTCTTTCACTATACCCCAAATGAAGCTGGTTCAAACTCCTGATGGCTAAATCTAGATCATCACCACATTCTTCAAGTGCTCTCTCTAGAAGCTAGAATATCAATTTTGTTATGAAAAACGGCAATCAACAATCGAGTCGAAACGTAAAAGATAATAGAAAAACGTGAAAGAAAAAGAAACGACACCAAATTTACGTGGTTCACTAACATTGAGATAGCTAGTGCATGGGCAGAGGGAGAGCAATTTTAATGAACATCGTGAACAGCTAGAGTTTAATTCGGTCTTATATATGTGCTCCCATTAAACCCTATTACATAATGCGTAAACTAAATAGAATGCGCTCATGCAACAACAGAATGCGAAGTTGCCCTCGCATCCCGGGCAGCTAGACCCGACTAACTAATCGCTGGGCATAAATGGAAGGCATAATACAACAAATTTCATACATTATTTTCCATATTCTGTTTAAAATCAAAACGTGAAATTCGAATTTACAAACAGACCTGCTTATCCATGTCCGGAAAAATTGCCCCAAGATAATCGACCAAATGAGCCGATTGCGAAGAAGACAAACAGCGGATTCGCTTAGAGATGGGAGGCGTAGGCAGGTCTTCGAATAAGGATCTCTTCCCGCACACTATGGCAGACATGTTTCAGCGCCGCTGCTGCTCAGCCTCCTCTACTCTCTAAGCGCTCGATCCGCACCCAAACCTTCCGTCGCCCAATTCATGCAGCAAATCCACCAGATCCACCAGACCAAAACATGATCAACGATTCCAGTTCAAGAACAACAGGAAAAATCCACCACGGACAAATTAGGTTAAGCGTAGATAAACCGATCGGGTTAGGTTAAACTCCTCTCGATTGCACCAACCGTAAACAAAATTACGACAAATTCAATCCCATAGAGATTTAAGACGGGAATCGAATCGAGGAGACGATGAATTCTGAAGCTCTAGAACTTAGGCTCATCTTCGTTCATGGCGACGAAGGGTGCGATCATCGTCGGCTTATTTTCGCCGATGTCATTAAAAGAACCAACTGTTCAGAAAACGACACGTCGTTAAGTGCATATTTAACTTTGAAGGGATGAGTTGGGTTGGAATGAAAATAGAAGATATAGAGTAGTTTTTTTGTATTTATTTAAATAAAAAAAGTGATAATAAAATTAAGTTTGATGTGATGTAGAGAGAATTGTTGAAGTATTTATTTAAATATAAAAAATGGATTTAATAGTTTTTTGGCTAAATTATTAAACATACCCCTGAATTATGAGGTTTTTGTCAACATTATCCTTGAACTTTCAAAAGTTTCAAAATTACTCTTGAACTTTACAAAATGTTTCAAAAATATCCTTGCCGTTAAAGTTGGATGGAAACCGTTAAAGTTTTGTTTCAAAAATACCCCTAAACTTTACAAAATGTTTCAAAAGTACTTTTGACTATATAAACTTTTATAAAACATCTTCACCATAAAGTTTTGAAATATTGTAGTGTCAACTAAGCTCCAACAATTTAAAATTCATTACCATAATCATCTTTTGATTAATCAAATACGGAAAAAAGACTAAATTGTTATTATGATGAGTTTTTTTTTTTTAAGAAAAAATTTAATTCTTGTTGGGATGAGTTTGAAAACCTAAATTTGGTAGGTTGATGTAGAGATTTATTCAAAAGTTTAATTAAATTACAAGGTTATAAATAAACTATACGTTCTAGTTTTAATCTTGATGCAATGTTTTTTTTTTTGTTAACCGACCAATCCTCTAGGTCGAGTAGAGGTATTGCTTTAACTAGGCTACATGTGTTAGGCATATGAACCACCCACTACATCTAGGGTCTAATACCATGTCCTAAAACTCATACCTAAAATAATTTAAGAGTTTTTTATTTTAAATATTTTCCAATGGTATCGAACCCGAGACACTTGAGGAAGCATGTCCTAAATGCCTGCGCCTCAATCGTTGGGTTGCCCTTGAGGACAATCTCAGTATAATGTTAAACAAAAAAACTCTTAATTTGAAAGCAATTACGAAGTCATCAAAATTTTATTGTTTGTCTCCAGAGTTTGACATTAAATTTAAACATTTAAGAAACTAAATTATTTAAATAATTCAAGTTAGAAATAGATCTCACCAAATAAACAATGATATGTTATCATTCAACTTTTCAAAAAATGAATAAATTTTACATAAACCTACCCAATTTAGGTTTTCAAACACATCCCCAACAATAATTTATTTATTTTTTTTTAAAAAAAAAAAAAAACTCATCCTAACAACATTTTAGTTTTTTTTTTTTTTTTCATATTTAATTAATCAAAAAGATGGTTATAGTCATGAATTTTGAATTGTTTGAGCTTAGTTGACTCTAATGATATTTCAAAATTTAATGGTGAAGAAATTTTATAAAAAAATTTATAGTAAGGATATTTTTGAAACATTTTTGAACTATTTTGTAAAGTTTAAGGGCATTTTTGAAACAAAATTTAACGGTTTCCATTCAACTTTAACGGCAAAGGTAGTTGTGAGATATTTTGTAAAGTTCAAGGGTAATTTTGAAACTTTTGAAATTTCAGGGATAATGTTGACAAAAACCTTATAATTTAGGGGTATGTTTGATAGTTTAGCCTAATTTTTTAATAATAGAGTTATGTTTGATGAGATGAAATGAGAATGGTTGAAGTTTTTATTTAAATAAAAAATAGGTATTGAGTAGCTTTTTAGTATTTTAATATTTAAATAAAAACGTGGGCCCACGCGTGAAGTTTTGGTAAGAGTTGGGTAGAGTTATGAAGTTCATGGGGCAAACATGAGATGGAATCCAACTCATTTCATCCCCACATTTTCCCCCACTCCAAACCTGCCCTAAGAATGTTTTCGAAAAATTCTCTTGTGTAGACACGTGTTTGTTGTTTATTGGTTTGTAATTATGTCGATCAAAAGCCGTGTAATATGACTTGTTTAGTTTTAGAAGTAATATTGAAAAATTATGTTAAGTAGTTAATAATTCAAAATTGTGTTCAAAAACTAGTTTCTATATAATTAAATAATAAAATCATTTTGTTTTTTTTAAATAAAAAAAATCCTTTAAATTGAGTGAACATAAAATAATAGACAGGTCAGAGATATCATCTATAGTTTTCCAAAAATTATAAAGCAAAGCTTTTTTCTTTTATTTTTTATTTTTTTGAAAACTTTTTAGCAAGTATTTCCTGTCATGGTCTAAAGGAAATAATATAAATTAATGATAGAAAAAATACATATATATTATTTTTTTATAGGCCATTTTTTATTTCGTATTTTAACTATTTATTACCCTATTACCTTTTTCTTTGTGTCATATAAGAGTAATAGCTTAATGCATTAGCTTTTTTTTTTTTTTTTTTTTGAGAAATAAAGCTCAATGCATTAGTTTAGTACATAAACTAAAATTTTATAAATTTGAATATTCCATCTTCAATATTAAACTAAAAAAAACCTATTTTATAACTATTAGCCGAAAATCCCAAAATTAAAAAAGAAAAAGATAAAGAAAAAATTGAACTCATCTTTTTAATCTCAAATACACATCATAGATAAAGATTTGGATTTTGAAGGTATGCTCCCTTTAAGATCCCAGGTTTGAGAATCATAAATGACCGGGGACAGACGTAAAAAAAAAAAAAAAAAAAAAAAAAAAAAAGAAAAAGTAGCCCCTGTAACTCTCCTTGATTCTCTCCCTTTTCTAAAGGATTTAAATTTGTACTGGAAAAATTAAAATCTAAAAAACAGTATTAATTACATAATTGAATGAAAATATCAAATTGGTTTAGGGTCCAAGGAACTTGTGGATTGTATTAAATTAAAAAATAATGATATTAAAAAGAAAAAAGAAGTGTATTTGAATTTGTTTGAGGGACTATGTATAGATAGGCAACTCAATTGCTTATTGCTTTGGAGCTAAGGTGGTGGAAGACATAGTGAACAAGCAACTTCACATCAATCAAAAGGCATTCTAATTATAAGAATGGTACCTTAATACAATTGTTACATGTACTTTGCTATGATGATGTTGCACCAATGGTCCATTATTTGGGCCTTTGCCATTGAGTAAGTGAAAGAATTTACTATTTTAATACCCTCTTCTCTTTTCTAAAAAAATAATAATAATAATAACAAATTACCCACTTCTCAGGGGGCAATAATATGTCTCTTAAGCCTAACCCCTTGAACATAGAGAAGAAAAAAAGTGGCAGTTCGATTCAATGTTCTTTGTTCTCTTGTGGAATACTAGATTGTTTGTAAGATGTATTTTCGAGATAATATCACAAAAAAATATAGATTTATTAGATTGAATTCCTAAATTCTACGACTCATTTATAAGAGATATGGAATACTCTCCTCGTTACCAATTGATTTTGAGGTGGAACTTCATATATTCTCTAAGGTTTTGAGGGGACGATTCCATATCTCTTGTAAATGAGTTGTAAAATCCCCACATTTCCAATGTGGGACAATTGCCACAAGGTGAGTATCTGATCTATTTCACATCATCTATCTTGTACATATGTCACTATTACAATTATATCATCTATATATACCAATAATGTAATAAAATTAGAATCATGGCCTCTAACAAATAAAAGATAGTCTGATTTAGTTTGTGTAAAACCAAAAGATATTAGAGTAGTAGAAAACTTAGAATATCATTATTGTCTTAAAGCTTGTTTAAGTTCATATATGGACTTGTGAAGCTTGCAGACAAGTTTTTCATTTTCTTTAGCTTCCAAACTTGGTTTGTATACTTATGGCAAGTCCATATCTCAATCATTTTCTTAGTGAAATGTCTTGAATATGACATTCATTTTGAGAGAAAATAATATGAAATGACCACTTTTATTTAATGAACTCATAAACAACAAATTGTATGAAAAGTTTAACCCAAAAAAAATAAACATTGTGGAGAGATAGATTTCCATTCCCAATGACTCAATGGACTAGCATGTATTATTGTATACTTTTCTTTATTTGGTAAAGTCATTGTTGTATGTATTGGTTTTAAACCATAGAACAGATGTTTAACATGAAAAATATGTGTAAATTTCTTTGAATCTATCTCACAATTTGTTAAATAATACAAAATAGAATATGAATAAGGTTTACATGCCATGTGAGCATTGTTTGATTCTCCTTCATTTTACTACATTTATTTTTTTATTTTTTATTATTATTCTATTTTTTTATCAAGCTCAATATGTTTTTATATTGAGTCCATGTATCTTTAGAGATTTGGTTACTCACAACGATGTTGTCGTATTGCTTTCTTGGTCATTGGACTTGAAATTTTGATATAAGCGATTTCTTTTTTCCCCTTTGAATCTTAGTGGAAATTCATGAATTTTGTAGCACTTGTGATGTGTGTCCCAAGTATCCACATCATGTACATTTCATTCGACCTCTTTTTGTGCCTTGACTTTGTGAATCATAGTTTTGTGAATTCTTGTTTTGAACATTTTAAGTGTTTGCTGCTAATGTAATAACTAGTGTTGCATTGATGGTTGTGTCATTTTTATGTTCATCTTCTTGTGCAATCGAAGAAAATACTTTACTTACAGTAGAGTAGGATAAGCGTCCATTAACAAGATTTGATATCTTAAATGTGCAAAAGTATAATTCAGATCCATCAAAAACAATAATTGGTATTCGAACTAGACGAATGTCTCTATTTCCATTATGCTTTCATATTTGCACGATCCACATGTGTAGCTTGGTCGGTACGATTGATATTTGTTCTAGAGGCTCTCAATTTTTTTTTTAGAAATCGCTTGTGACCGATTCTTGACTTTGTTAAAGAGATGTTAATGCCCTATTTCGGTGAAAGATCCTGGGGTCATTCCTCTTTTGAAATTTGTCTTTGAGATCAAAGCCATATTGCCCTTGCGTCGTCTGGAAAAATTTCAAAAATTCAATTAGGACTGAAATATTTCAAAAACAATAATTATAATTAAAATAGAAAACAAAAAAGTTGCAACCAATTTTTTTTTTTTCTTTTTCTTTTTTTTTTTTTTTAATAAAAAGACTCAATTTGTAATTCTAACCAAAGAGAGTGGAGTTGCCATCCCTCTCCCAAAACAAAATGAAAAATGAAAAAGGTGGTGGCCAAAAAAGTTCTTTTTGTACAGATGATGGTGATGATGATGATGCCTGCAATCACCCACAGCAAAAAGGGTAAAAAGAAAAATCAATCATAAAAAAAAAAAAAAAAACAGAAGAAAATAAAAAATCTCTCTCTATCTTTTCATTTTTCATTCCAAAATTTGGCCTTTCACTTTCTCTTTTCTCTCTTCCGCCATAGCCAGTCTCCATGAAAGCTCTGCAACAAAAAAGCAAGTAAAATATTTACAAAAATGGACCAAAATGAAAAGTGTGGCTGTTGGGCTGTTCTTAAACGCACCGTTTCAGACGCCTCCAAATCTTCTCCTTCCTCTAAACACTCCCCTGATTCCATTCCTCGTGTTACTCTGCTTTGCGATTCAGGTGCTCTCTTTAAATCCCCCTTTTTTTGTTCTATTTTCAGAATGCTCTGTTTTTGTGGCTTTTTGTGAAATTCTTTGTTTATTTTTTTTGTTTTTAGGTTTATTCAATTATGAGATCATGGGTGTTTTTTGGCTTTGCTTTGATGGTTTTCCTATGGATGATTTTTTTTCTTTTTTTTTTTTTTTTTTGGATTGGGATTTTATTGAATTGTGAGAAAATGGGGTATTTGAATTTGGTTTTGGATTTCTTTTTTTAAAAAAATTGGAGGATGTTTTAAAAAAAAAAGAATAATAATAATAATAGATCTTTTTGTTTGTTGGTTTTGGGATGCTGATGCTCTGTAATTGTGTCAGAAAGCAGAGTACTGTTTTTCTATTGAGTTCATTTTTGGGTTGGATTTTATTAAATCTTGTTATTTTAAAGTGAAAGAAATCTCAGTTTTTTGTTTTTATTTTCTGAAAATTGTCTTATTCTACTCTGTTTTCTGAGAATTCTGAGCCAAAGCTGAAAAACTTTGGAACTTGATGATTTTTTTTTCTTTTTTTATAATCTCTTTTTGGTTACTGGCTATGAATATCCTTTCTTTTTCTCTAGTGAGATAAGACTGCAAAGTGGCTGCTTGTTTGACAGATTCAAGTAAGATATAGTTTTAAAGTTATATTGAAAATATGTATTAAATAGTTAAAAATTGAAAATTATAATAAAAAATTCGGTTGGATGTATTTTTTGTGTAAAGAAGTTAGAATCAAAAGTATTTTCTAGATCTAAATTTAAAATGATTAATTATTTTTGGGAAATGGTAGAAAATGGCTACATTTTTAAAAAATAAAAATGAAATGTCTACAAAACTTCTAAATTAAAAAATT
>JBBMEF010031094.1:0-15863 GCA_037832685.1 Sicyos baderoa | reverse complement strand
TTCAGCCCACTCTCCCATTTTCCCTCCAGCGCCCTATCACTGATATCGCTCATCCCCCTCGAATATTTTTCAAACTCTCTCCGGTATTCCTTCACTGTCCCAGTCTGCTGTAAACTCATCAGCTTAGCATACCTATTATCATGCACTGTCGATAAGAACCGCTCAAGAAAGAGTTCCCTAAATTCCTCCCATGTCCCTATGGTTCCCCGATCTTCCTCATACGTTCCCATCCCATCAGACGGTTAACCCAAAAATATCGCTCGACTCGACTGAGCCATCCCTCCGGATCCTCCTCCAATAGGCCCTTAAAGACCGGCATCTCAAGCTTACGCATCCGTCTGTCGCCTCCCGGTCCATCCCGACCCCCTGTTCTAGGCCCAGATCGCACGAATCGATCCCCCAACTCGCCCCGGTCATAATCCTCTCAACCTCGGTCACCCCGATCGTTCCAACCGTCGTGCACCTGGGGTCTATCATCCCCCATGCGCACCCTCCACACATCTTGCCCCCCGTACCTTCGGTCTAAATTTCCCAGCCCCCAATTCCCTTGTCCCCGTTCCACCCCGACTGACCCGGTCAGCCCCGACCCGATCAGCCCCCCCGCTTCACGAAACCCGAGCCCGACAACCCTAGCTCCCCCGCGCCCACGCCGCCGCGCTCACCCGCAGCCTCGCCGCCCTTCGCGCCCTCGCCCCACACGCCCCGACCGTCCCCAGGCCGACGCACCCGGTTATCGGCCTCGCGCCCGCGATCCGGTCCCCATCCTTCCTCGCGCACGTTGTAGCCATAACCCCCTCCGCCTCGCGTCCCGGACCGCCTTCGCCGTGTCCATCCTCGGACCAACCCCCACCGAGACGCCCTTACCCAGACCAGCCCCCACCTCGCCGATCTCCGCTCGCGATCCAGACCCCATCGCGCCAGCCGATCTCCCAAACGCGGCAGCGCTCGTCCTCGCCCACGCCTCTCGCTGCGAGTCTGCTGCCCCCTTCGACATCCTCCACGATTCGCGCCGGCGAATCTTTCGCGAGGGCGCCCTTGCTCGACGACTCCCCTACCTCCAGCCCCTTCTCGACACCCTCCCCTTCGTTCTTCCGACCGAGCGCCGCCTGGATTCCTCGCATCATTTCCTTGATTTCGGCTACGTCCGCCGTCAAGGTGTCCAATCTGGCCTTCATCTCCTTGTTCGATTCCTCGCATTCCTGCACCCGAGTCTCCATCCTAGTTTCGACCATAGTGCCCGAATCGACGGCTCTGATACCAATTGATAAGAACGAAGGCAGTAGTAACGAATAATAAGATAGTTTATTGATAGAGGTCTCCCAAGAACCAGAGCATATAAGCCTCAAGTTCTTGGATGCCTAACAATGACCTAATCCCTCCTATTTATAGATGCATCCTATTCCTAATCCTAAAAGGAACCCTACTAGAATAATAAACCCTATTACATGATAAAATACTATCCTACCCTTACTAATAATTAAATACCAATAAATACTAATAAATACTAAACTATTCCTAAATACCCAACGGTGGATCGTATCAATATACTATTGATTAAAATTGACTTATATTGATTGAAGGAAAAAGAAATGGAAGAGGATCGAGAAGAAAATGATGACAAAGAACAAGAAGTGAAAGGAGATGAAGAGAAAGAAGAAGAGCAAGAAGAAGAGAAAGAAGAAGAAAAAGAAGAAGACGATGAAGAGGGAAGGAAAGAAAGGGAACAATTAGTCCATTTACTTTTGAACAATTACTTTAAAAAATTGTTTTGGTTGTAACTAATAATTACGGAAATATTTGTTCTATCAATTTACTTCTCTATTATAAAATTGCTTCTTATTTCAAACATTTGGATATTGGTTGTTGCTAAAGCTGCAAAATGTCTTGGATACTCTTGTTGTCAATGACTCATTCCATTATTGATTTTGCTATGTTATTTTTCTCTGTTATGAAATTGCAGCAACAGTTCTATTATTTCTATCACTGTACTAATTTATTTCTATCTCTATACTTAATAGATTTCTATCACTTGGCTAATTGATTTCTATCACTTGTTGATTTCTAGCACTTATTTATTTATTTATTTTGAAAAGATTTCTATCACTTGTTGATTTCTGGACTAATTTATTTCTATCACTCCACTAATTTATTTTTATCACTGGACTTAAGATTTCTATCACTAGACTTAATAGATTTCTATCACTTGACTAATTGATTTTCTATATGTGATAGAATTTAATCAGTGATAGATTTCTCTAATAGATTTTTATCACTAGACTAATAGATTTCTATCACTAGACTAATCGATTTCTATCACTATACTAATTGATTTCTATCACTAGACAATTGACTTCTACCACTTAATAAAGTAGCTAACTTCTATCACTAAAGAAATTCACTTCTATTACTAATGAAACTGATTTCTATCACTAAAGAAATTAATTTCTATCAAATTTTAAGCTGATAGAATTCAATATTATTGAAGACAATGAAATTGACGATTAATAATTTTGACTAATTGAGGAACTTGTACTCTTAATCTAGGTTATGAAGTTGTAGTTATTAATTGAACTCGTATTGAATTATGAAGACTTGTAGTGTTTTATGCTTCTGTAATTATGTGATTTTTGTGTTCTTCCATTCTGATCGTTAGCACTGATAGAAGGCACAAGTACATTTGATGAGAGATATTCTTCCAATGAGAAATATCAAGTTTCGATTATCAAGTCATGAGGGTGAGACGAAACAATCCCATCAAATTTATGCGCATAACCATTCTGAAGACAAACCGCCTTCCCCATTCCAAACAAATTCCAAACAGCTTCCAATCATCAAACAACCCTTCAATTTGAAACACAAACGGAGATTCAATCCTATTTCTTCAAAAAAAAAAAAACAACAACTTAATTACATCATTCTTATGATTATTTCCCAATAACTCCTTCACTATCACTCCCCTTACGATTGTTTGAATCAAATTCTTGAAGTATTTTTTTAATAAGGTGGGTTTAATTTCGAGCAACACCAATCGACCAAATACGTCGACTCTCACAAGACCATCATCTAGATTATTTTTTTAATTAGATGGATGAGTAGAGAGAAAACTCCCAAAATCCAGAACAACCAAAAGAACCTCTCCAGATTCGAGGCGTATCGAAAGTGATGAAGGAAAAACGGTCCGAAATGGCGACGGGAACGATTCTGAGGTTTTACTGCTCGACGTTTCCATGCGATTTGGGGCAAATGGTATATGCACCAGAGGCGTTCGCCAAAAATGAATCGAATGCTTGGAGATGGCGTGAGAAAAATAGCAACACCTTCTTACTCAAAGTTTCAATCAGTGTCGTTATCTCTACTCTTTGTTCATCGGCGTGGAGGTTTGGTGCCGACCTTTCAATTCGACTTCATCGATTCAAAATGAAACTCACTATTCCGACGAGCAATGGAAAAGTTAGAGAAATATAGGGTTTAGATGAGCAATTCATTTTCCCCAATTTGAGAGGAAGAAGACAAGAAGAAATAACACACCGGAAGTTGAGAGAGAGTGAGATTTGCGAGCGTTGTCTTGGAAGAGACTAGAAAAGGGTAGAATGGATATTTTTAAAAAATAATTTGGTAATCTGACATGAATGAATTACTTTTAAAATAATGCTATAATTATAAAGGAATGTCAAAAATCTGCCACCTCGATCAATTTCCCTTAATTATTTAACGATATGTAAAAATATGAGATGATATAATTTTTAAAGGTAGGATTAGATATAATGCATGTAAAAATATCTAACCAATTCCTTAAAATTGAAAATTAAAATAAAATGAAACAAAAATATATAACAACGAACAGATTTCTAGATTTTCACATCTACTAAAGCATTGGCCCATGAGACATAATATTAAACACCAATTATGATTTCGATCAAAGTTAGTATCAATCATTTAATTGTACTAACTCAAAAGTTAGACATTATGTAAATGTATATAAAATTACTATTAAGCAAAGTCTCGCTAACAAATACATTATGATAAAGTCAGCCTAAATCTTCGTAAGATTTTCCTACACTACATGTGTACAAAAAATAGCTTACCTTTCGTTACACTTAGTCACACAAATAAATACCAGCTAAGTTTAATCAAATTAAAAATAACAAATCAAAGACCAGCTTAAGTTTAAACAGCTAAATCTTCGTAAGTTTTTCCTTAAAAGTATTAAAAGTTAAAAGTTTGGTTGAGACAAATACTTCGGACCAAGGAACTAAACATTTTCTTGAGAATATTTATATGATATTCTATTAACAACTTAGAATACCACAGGGAATTTCTAAAAAAAAAAAAAAAAAAAAAAAAGGACACCATAGTAACCTTGAGATTTTAAACAGTGTACATTTTTATGGGATTCCGTAGGGGCTTTGGTGGTTTTCTTCCCCTTTTCCTTATAGATTGTTATCCCACTAATTTAATTTTGTCCTTAGATTTGGAGTCTCTAATTATTCCAAGTAACATTCTGTACTACTAAGTACTTCGCTTAATTATTCCAAGTAACATTCCGTACTACTAAGTACTTCGCTTAGGCAAGCCTCTCAACCTGTTACAATGGTATTCCAACCTTATTTTTGTTGTACAGAAATAATTTTTAAGAGGAGAAAAATCAACGTACTTTAGATCAAAGATACATGTCAATGTAGTGAGTTAAGCCTCAAAGGTATACTTCAATTAAAGTGATTATAGAATTAATTTTTAATTTCACTTCTGGTCCTGTGATGTATTCTAATTTCATAGTCTAGATACGAGTACATGGTACCCCAAGTTTAGAAGAGCAAAGTTCCAAATTTTCGAGTTATTTTAAAATAATAATAATGATTAAAAATAAAGTTTTTGTAGCATGTTGGTAAGGGCAGTGCCTACTTCAGCAATAACAAACAATAAAAAAGGTAGGGATGCAGAATATACCTTTCTCCATCCACATAAATAAAATCAAACAGCACTGCTGATTAGTGATTAATCAGCAACAGAAACGATGAGTCTTTTTTGCTTCATTGCGTTGCCTTCAACATTGTAATCACCAACAATCTGAATCCAATCTAAACAAACCAATCTCTGCATTCCTTTTGATTATTGTTGCAGATATTCAACTTCGAAGTCATCGATCATGTGTGAAGATAATCGTGACACCGGGGAATACAATGTCAATATCGAGTACCAAACTGATTAGTGAGTAGTACCACAACACTGCCGACTAGATCACACAAAAACTACCGGCAAGGCTTACAGATACAAACGAGTGGCATGGAATAACTTAATCTCAAATCATTTTATGACTTCTCTACAACATCCATTGATACATATTCTACATACTATAAATTTTTGTTCCAACTTAATCTCTCTTTTTGTTATTTACAATCTCGTGTCATCTCTCTTACCTATCTGTCGAACGGATACTCCAAATTGTTCTCGGTCACTTTGAAATGTTGCGGGCGTTGCCCAGAACAATGCAAGTTCCACATTTTGAAGTATGACCTCTCCAGGTTCCTTACCTATTATCAAACACAAGTTTGGAGTCAGAACTGTAAGCTTTTTCGATTCAATGTATAAATGTACAAATGTTGTTTTACATATGGATCAAATGAGCCTACCCATCGAGCCGTGTCGAATAGGGGACAAGTCATCCTCACTGCCTTCAGTTTGTTGGTAAGTGCTTGCAGTTTCGGCCGATTCAACGCCAACGATACTGCCTTCTCCTCGTATTCTTTCATACTAGACAACATTTCAATTCAAGCAAATTAAATCAGAAAACTACCTAGCCAAATGGACTATTGATTCACAAACAAAGGAAAAATCTGCATCATAAATTGTGATAAACACACCACTCGCATCAGTATGTAGTTTCCTATGTTTCAGAAACAAACTTGGCTACACCAATGTCAGATCATATGTACAAGCATTTAATGATTTTCACAAGCTCACAAAGAATTAACAACATAATAAAAACAATCACCTCCTCACAATCATCTCGTCTCCCAGGCCAGTTGCAAGACAGAGAGAACCAGCCACCCGAGTAGCCATTTTCTCGAGGGGGAGGGTAATCATCGGTAAACCTGCCCATAAGATGTCTGTTCCTGTTGTATGTGCATTGCATAAAGGCCTGAACGCGTATATCAGAAACCCAACAAAAGAATCAGTTAGAATAAAGAGCTAGAAAGGGACCATTCATAAGAAAGAAGAGAACGACTAACGTGTCCAGGAACAAATCTGCTAAAGCACTACGTCTGATATGTTCATTTTTCATGGCAACATCTGTGAAAATTATTTGATCTGGTTGCACTCCTTGAGCAACAGCATCTGCGGAGGGGACAAAATAACCCCCATTTACCAGGGGAATTCTTTTTTTGTGTCAATAGCATAAAATAACATATCATATGAGAATGTGTATCAGTATCACTGCCAAAAACAATATCAAATGAATTTCCCATACACGCTCGAAGTCTCGTTTCACCAGCAGCTGGGAATTTGAGAAGCCAAAGTGCACTGTTGGGCACGCGTTTGAGAATATTACACCTGGTACCAGTACGGAAGCGACGGGTGAGATAAACAACAGTAAAGGAAGGAAGACAGTTACGGGATGTCTTCCTTGTTTGGAATATTTAAGTAGGATTTAGTTTTAGGATTTATTAACTCCTCCTCGAAAACCTACATGTAAATGAGTTTTTACTAACTCCTCTTTTTTACTTTTTGAAAATAACTCTCATTTCTAACCATTCATTTTTAATCATTCATTTATAGTTACTCAATCATTTCTAACCACTCATTTTTAATCACTCTTCAAATCAATCAAAATAACTTATTTTTAACCACTCATTTTTAATCATTTCTTTTTTAACTACTAAAAATAACGTACTCATTTTAAATCTACATCCAAACAAGATTTTAACTCTAACTCCTCTACACAAAAACTACATCCAAACGAATTTTTGGTTACAACTCTCAATTTTTAACTACTCAATATAACTCTCCAATAGTTAAGATTACCAGGTGTTGAAGATCTCGGGATCCATTTTGTACAACTGATTAAAGCAAGCAAGAATGAATTTCCCTTCAGGTAACCCATAATCCGAACGTTTGTGCTGGCAATTTGGATCCAACACATCCAGATTTTTCTGTACACACAGCAAATAATAGATGAGGCGAAAAACTAATAAAAACACTAACTCAGCATCACAAAATACATTTTAAATTACAAACCTGCTTATAATCATTGACGAAGTAACAGTGTGGGAGGTGGACGATCTTCTCAGAGTAAATGTGTGCATAACGTAAAGGTGAAACAAACTGATAGCAAGACCATAAAAATTAGGTTCAGAAGATTTAATAAGACCATACAATTTACAATATTTTGAAACCTAGGCTAAGCTCACCTCATCAGTCACTAAATAATCTATGTAAGTTGCCCCTGTTGTTCCAGGAAACCCCATGTATGAAACCTGAATAGGTGCAGGCTGCATGGCAAATATTTCATTTCTAGCCCCCTGCAAAGTGCATCTAGATACTTATCATATCTTAAATTTAATGACAATCAATAGAAAACATTATGAAGAAAATTAAAAAAAAAAAACATATAAACCCAATAGCTTTAATCTTTTAAAAAAATGGTGACACATTTCTAACTCATAATCATCTGACAGCAATGTCAGTCCCCTGTAAAAACAAGTACACAAATAACACATAAATAACACTTCTTCCTATTTTCTATATTTTTTAAAATAACAACTAATCGAGCCACCAGGAATCAAATTCATGATTCAACTTAAAAGCCAAAATAAAGAAACATGCAAAATGATGAAAAAAAGTCTTCAGGATCACTCCGAAAACGTCTGAAAAAAAATTATCATAAAAAGTAACAAAATCCTAAATTAAGCATGAGTCCTCACTAAGGATAAAACCAGAAATTATACCTTAGTATAACCATTCAAATTTATTAGTATCTGTATTCTGTCTTCATTGATCATTTTTGCAATCATATCAGACGTCAAAGCAGACACATCCACGAAGTGCTCAGCTTCAAGTTGGATGCGCTGTCTCCATTCTGTATTATCATTTGGACTCAAACCATAACAAAAGACCTAAAAAGCAAGGAGTCAGATGCAAAGACAGAGAAATGGGCTTTTCCAAATGCTATAAAACCAAATTATCCAGACCTCAACATGCTCTCTGTTGTGCATCCCAAACACAGATCCCATAAGATGAGATAAGGGGTGATTACCGAAGTCGCTGCTTACATAGCTGCAGGTCAACAGCTTCAGTAAAATGAAAAATATGTAAATAATAAGTACATTTAGGTAAATACATACCCAACCCTAAGCCTCTCAAATCCGCCATTTCTCTTTATAGGAATTGGTGAAGGGTGATTGAAACTAGGAAGGGAAAATCGAGATGCAATTTTCAAGCAGTGTGATGCGTAACAACGGCTGCAATAAAAGAAAAATATTTGGAGTGCTGCATTCATTGTGAAGAGCATAACAAGGTTGTAAATTACTGTACCTAATTTCAAGTGCAAGCAATGGATCAATTGGATATGCTATGGCATGGAAAGGTTGAACACTTGGTAGAACAGACATCTGAAACAAATAATGACCAGGCGTAAAGTTAAATTAGACAAAACAATTTGGAGTGGAAGGGCCAAAGGACCAGGAAGAGGTGAATACTAGAAAGGAAAATAAGAAGCATACTAACATTAATTTGCCTCTTGATAATCCCCTCTACCTCAGAAAACATATTATCACGGTCGTCCCAGTTGCAGACACACTGCAAAAGAAAATATATACATTTCTTGCTTACAGAACTTCAATGCTCAACTAATTGGTGTTAAGACCAAGAACCAAATCTAAGTAGTTCTTCAAACTGACCCATAATTAGAAGCAAAAGCTACACCAATTGTCAGATTTAAATATTGTTTGCCTTTAAAACTGATGCAGAAAACTCGGGAAATCAGGCTCCACAAACTTTTTTAAACACGGGCATTTTCTCATAATACCTCTTGACCAAAAAGTTTCAAATGGAAGAAAATACAGACAACAGCATTAGAAACACCAAATCAGATGTTTTTTTAGAAAAAGTGCTAAAGCTAAATGGAGTTGAACACATTGTTTTTAAAGGCGCCACAACACCGCAAAAGATGCGCAAAAGGAGCGAGCTATTTTATACAAAAAAAAACATATGTTAATCTCTTGAATTTGTGATTAGTGTTACGATTAGATTTTTTAATTTTATTTTTTTACAAAACTAGTAATTGTTGATTGAATTTGAAAGTTAAAAAACAAACAGAAGAAAATAGTAAAATATTATCATTTTACTTAAATTTTAGGTTAAAATTCCATTTTGGTCCCTCAACTATCCTAAGTTCCAATTTAGTCCCTGGACTTTCAAAAGTCCAATTTTGATCCTTCAACTTTGACAAAAGCTTAAAAATGGTCCCCGAGTTATAAAAAAAGTTAACTACGATTAGATTTATGAGGAGTTGGCATGAAAATAATAAAAAAAAAATAACAATTTCATTTCATCATCTTCCTCTCTCATTTTTTCACCCCTTTGATCTTCTACCGATTCATTAACATTTCTTTAAAATTAACAAACATACAAACTAAAATATTAACAGTCACAATTTTAATTTAAACAAAGTTATAAAGAAAAATAATCTTTCATTTATTTTCATCCTCATTCTCTGAACAAACCAGACTTAATTCAAACGAAACCCCTAAACCATAACCACTGATGCAGCCCAAGTAGAAGCAAATGGAGATGGAAATGAGAGCAATGGAAGACATAGAAATGGCGGAAGACATTACCCCACCGTTACCTTCACTCACCTCCGCCCTCCACACCCAATGCTCCACCTGCTTCACCCCTCTCCCAAATCCCCCAATCCCCTCCGCTACTGCTCCTCCAAATGCTCTCTCTCTGATGAGTCCGATCCCCTCTCCGCCGACCGCCGCTGCCGTCAACCTCCCCTCCTCCGCCTCCTCCTTCTCCACCTTATCCCCTCCCCTTCTCCGGACCGCATCCTTGTTCATATTTTAGTTTTTTTTTAACTGATTGTTCATATTTTAGTTTGTATGGTTGTTTGTTTTTTCTTTTTGAGTACATATATTAGGGGAGGGCGACCGACAAACCCTACATAGAGGGCACTAATGCTCTCAAATAATATTTTAGTTTGTATGTTTGTTAATTTTGAAGAAATGTTAAGATCAAAGGGGTGAAAAACTGAGAGAGGAAGATGATGAAATGAAAATGTTATTTTTTATAATTATTTTCATGCCAACTCATCACAAATCTAACCATAGTTAACTTTTTTTATAACTCATAGACCATTTTTAAGCTTCGGCAAGGTTGAGGGACCAAAATTGGACTTATGAAAGTTTATGGACTAAAATGAAACTTAAATGATAGTTTGAGGGACCAAACTGATATTTTAACCTAAATTTTAAATACAAAAGCCCTGAAGGCACACAACATGTGTGCTTGAGGGCTTCATGAAAGGCGTGCACCTTTCGTGGGCCTTTCTATCCTCGCCTCGTCTTGTCAAGGCAAGGCGCCAACATTGAGCCGAGAGCCTGAGACATGCCTTTTGAGGCTTTTTAAAAACACTGGATGAATGAAATTCATTTCATTTTCAATGTGCTTATAGAATCATCTTTTATACATTTCCATACGTCCATACTTCCTTGTGCTTATAAAGTCATCCTTCATACATTTCCATACTTCCTATCAAAAATTATTATATACGTATAATATAGAGTCCATACCTGCAATGTGTGCAAAAGGTTGCATGTGGCCTCAGGAAACTCGGGCCGAAGAAGCAATGCTTGTTTATAGCTCTTGATAGCAGCCTCCACACGTCCACTATAGCCCAAAGAAACAAAATGAAATAATACCAAGGCATATAATAAAAAAGCCTACAAAAAGGGGAGGCCTACAGAAAAGCACAGGTTGCTTGATGACTTGATCTGAAAAGTAACACTCAGGCCTTGTTTGGTTTGCGGGTTGGAATTCTGATTCCCTGGAATCTGGATTCTCCAGAATTCAGTACTGTAATCAAATTCCCCGAAATTTTAATTACGGTGTTTGGTTTGTTGTATTGATAATCCAAAATAAAAAGAATGTTGTTTGGTTTTGTTTAAAAGATTAGATTTTCGAATCCCCGGATTCTAAACCCCCGGAATCAAATTCTTCGGAATCTTTACATTTACCAAACAACTGATTCCAAACCCCCAGATTCCAAATCCAAATCCCCGGACGGCAAACCAAACAAGGCCTCAAAGAAAAGAAGGCATATCGACACCTTTTAATTTTCAGAATCCTACCAAGACCCATCTCCCAACCAGATGGGGGTACATGCTCTTCTATTGTTTTAGATCAAGGCATCAACAAGTACATCCAGAAATCCAGTTTCTTTTTCATAACAAAAAAAGAAAAAAGAAGGAATCTAACTTTTTATTGAGGTGAAAAGATACAAAGGTGTTTAGGTTACATACAGAAGCTGCATCAGATGTGATGACAACATGGTCCAATCATTTTGAAAATAAGACACAAATTGCACACAAAAAATTAGGGCATGATTGAAACTAAATGACTTCATAGAAAGAGAGAAAATACCTGTCCTTATAAGCTGAAGCTAAATTAGCATGGGCTTCAGCCATAGTGGGCCGGATATTGATGGCCTGCATGTAGTCCTGAATTGCTTCATCAACTCTACCAATTTCCTTGAAAGTGTTTCCCCTATTGACAAGGCCATCAGCTGCCAATGGATCAATACGAAGGACTTCATTGTAGCAAGAAATTGCATCAGCATAATTTCCCTGTAGTAGATTGACTTAAAGGGTTAGAAACAGAAAGAGACATTATTCTAAATGGCAAATCAAACAATTCTAACAGTTCCCTCAAGCATTCTAGGAACTTCTCATAAATATAGTCCAATTTCTTTTGGGATTTAAGCCATTAAGTACAAATAGACTAAAGTAACTCTGAAACCATTACCTGTTGCTTATATATGATGGCGAGATTGTTAAAAGGGGCTGACAATCCAGTAGTTACTCTAAGTGTGGCCTTATAATATGAAGCAGCAGCAGGTACCATACTCCTGTAGGTACAAAATAAGCTCTTATATCATGGCTGAAAGAAGCTGTGAAATATAAAGCAAGTAAGCATAGCGTCGTATCTATAGACAGTAGAAACATGTACCATTCCATGTATATATTCCCAAGGTTGGTAAGAGCTTGAGGGTGGTTTGGTTGCAGAGCAAGGCATTGCTTCATGCACCAACATAATATTAATCACGGAAAACAAGGATTGTAAACCAAACGAAGGGTAGAATGACAGCTGATAAAAAACATACATTGTAACATTGTATAGCCTCATCCACTCTGCCAAACTCTTTAAGAGCATTACCCTGAAATTTGAGAGAACAAAAACATAGTAATTGTTAAGAGATAGTAGAAGATTATTTGAAGACATGATAAAAATCAAGCGGTCTTTTAAGATGATACATCATATGAAACCAACCAAATTGTTGTAGGCCTCCAGAAATCTAGGATCACATGTAATAGCTTGCTTGTAATAAAGTATTGCCAGATCAAGTTGACTCTGTTCATAATAAGTACTTGCCAAATTACCTGGAAAATTCAACACACGTCAACGACGAAGGCAGAGAGGTCAAAATGAGATGACTAACAACTGATGAAACATGAAGTACGTTAATAATCAAATGCACATCGACAACTTTAGCAACTACTCTTGAGCACAAGATATGAAAAATCATTCGTCCATATGAAGAACAAAACATTTCAAATTGATAGAAACCCACTTAAATGGATGAGGTACTAACTAGTAACTAACACAATATCAAGAAATTCCCCAATCCCACAACAAAAGTAATTATCTCAAAAAATACATGCATCCACAACATAATAATCTGATACGATCCGACCTAGGAATTTAGGAATTAGTTTGTTAATTATTAGTTTATTATTTGTTATTTAATTACATTGGGCTTTTATGTCTTTTTAACAAATTAGGTTATTTCTAGGGTTTCCTATAAATAGGATGGATTAGGTCATTTGTTAGCATCCAATTGAATTGTCGTCTTTTGTACTCTGGCTCTTTGAGAGATCCTCTCGAGAGATTTATCTATTTTATCGTATTTTATTTTAGTTTGTGTTAGATCTTAACATAATCTTACTAAAAAACATTATTATAAAGCATGAACACTAACCATATGCTATTGCATAGTTCGGCCGCATCTGAATAGCACCTTGGTAGCACACAATTGCTTCCTGAGGCATTCCCAAAGCCTGGAAAAAAGCAAAAGAAACCTCTTGTTTTTTTCTCTAAAACCAGGGTAGAGGAGACACTCTCCAACTCAAGGACAAACATTTCAGCCCTTGGACCTGCTCATATGAGGCATACGATACCTTACCTTATAAACATTCCCTAGGTTCAAATATGCATCTGGAAATTGGGGTTTGAGTTTTACAGCCTCCTGAAAAATAATAAATACAAGAAAATATCAGGACATAAAAAGTGATTAATGGAAATCAGTCACAATCATTGTATTTGTGACTAGTAGGAATTAAATACGAACGAGAATACCTTGTAGTATTGAAGTGCTCTGTTAAGGTCACCAGATTCCATGAAAAGACCAGCAAGATTAGACCAGGCAATAGCAAATGTAGGTTGTATACGCAAGGCTTCAAGGTAGCAGCTGTATGCCTGCACAAAATGTTAGTTTCCTTGACAATTTGCAGACTTGGCAAGGAAGTAACAACAAGGCCAACCATCATCTGTTCCCTGGCCTGAAGATAACAAATTGAAATATGTATTGAACTGTGGATTCCAACACAGTTCCACCAATGAATTGTTTCAATCAGTAACTTTACTGGAGGAAAGCATTAAGCATGAAAAATAAATAATAGATGGCAGTCTTCCTCCCAACTACACTAAAACATACTTAAGTTACACTTCATTTAACAAAATTGTAAGAAATGGATTCAAATCCAATCTTCTTTCATATTTTTTTCTCATCAACAAAATTGTTTTGTTTTATGTGAAATTACTTTGTTAGGAGAGTTCAAAGGGGGCCTGAACTATAGATGCTCTAATTCAAGAGGACCTTGGAGAGATATTACTAAACGTCAATTTCAGAAATATACATCCAAAGTTCAGCCATGTATCACAATCAGAACTTAAAAAGAGGGCAATTCAGAGAATACTTGAAGGTACTTACTTCTTGAACCAGCCCTTTTGCTTTCATGAGATTCCCAAGGTTGCTATGAGCATCAACCTATTTTTAATAAACACAAAAGAAAGTATCAAAATCCTTGTTTTTCTCAAGCATATTTTCACACAATAACAACCACACCATCACTTGATAGTTGGGGAGAAGAAAAACACAATGAAAACTTGAAAAGGAAATCCAAAAAGAGAGTCAATAAAAGACATGATGATGGAGATGAATTTTTGAATTCAGTGGAGATGAACAAAAAGGGCAGTCCACAGCCCATACAACGCACAATCTAACATATGAAATGAAAATACTATCATGTCAGTACCATCTTGCTTAGTATCTTAACCAGAATATTTGAAGAAAAATAATAGTTATTAGGGAACAAATATAAAAAACAAGTGTATATCTCATCATCGAATCCAACTTGTCACCCTCTTTTAAAAGCAGTACATACATATGTTTCCTATACATTTCAACATTTCCAAAATCCATCAGTAATAACAAACCAAATGGTTTAACATCATGGTTAAAACCAACCAAATTGAACCAACAATATTACCAGCAACACTCATAAAGGAAGAATGATAAATAACCATAATGTTTATCCAAAATAAGAGATATCCATGCACATACATACAGTCATACAAACAAACACAAAGAGAGAGTGGGGTTGAAAAATTACCAGATGAGGATTCAATGCAAGTGCCTGTCGACAACATTGAGCTGCCTCACCAAGCCTGCCTTTCCGCATGTATGCACTGGCCAAGTTCGACCATGCATCACAAAAATTAGGTCGAAGCTGCAGCATCACATTAAAATAGGTTGAGGACCACACTTATACAGAGTAAAAAAGAGCTTTTAGAACCAAAAGGAACACATTTCAGGTACTATAACCCATAAACTGTGTACAGCCCACTTAAAAAAAAATATAATCTTCACAAAGATAAAGGCTGATTCATAAAAGCAGGTTAGCAATTCCAGCCAGACAGAAAAACATAGATCCGAAACAAGTAGTAAATTCCATGATGCCTCTAAAGCATAAAATAAGGTGAAAATATCATCAGATAACAAGCCATCACTGCCTTTTTTTCAAGCCTTATCCATCATTAAAAATGTTGGTTGATATAATTAAAATTACCCCAATCCATGAGCTTAGGCTTTTGGATTGATTGGTGGTTTAACACAACTCAACATGGTATCAGAGCTAGGTTAAGAGGAAAGAAAAAAAAAAAAAATTTACAAACCGTAAAAACCCTAGCCGCCGCCGCCGCCCGCCTCAGACCGCCTCCGCCGTCCGCCGCCGCCCAAAAAAAAAAAAAAAAAAATCTTCTCCGCCGCCAACTGTCGTTTTTTTCCGCTGCTGTTGTTGGACCCGGTCACTGTTGTCTGTTATCGTTAAGTTATGGGTTGTGGGTGTTGCGAAAAAGGCTTGTTCGGGTGTGAAAAACAAAGGGTTGTTTAAAGTTTTTTTTTGTTTTTTTCTTAATTGTTTCTGTTTTGCAGCAACTTTACAACTATGATTTCGCCTTTTTTTCGGAACCTTACTTCCGATTTTTTGGCATCGGTTGGGTTGTTGACTGTTTTTCTTATCTAT
>JBBMEF010031063.1:0-15868 GCA_037832685.1 Sicyos baderoa | reverse complement strand
TTTCCTCGACTCTTTCGTTTGGCAACAGATAAAGAAATGCTTATTGTTGATGGTTGGACTCTTCATTCGGGTGCTTGAATGATTTATTTGTAATACTCTGGCTACTATGAGATTGCAAATCTCTCATCGGGTCGGTAATGGATCATCTATTCGGTTTTGGCAAGATCCTTGGCTCCCATGTGGACCTATTGTTGTTGCTTTTCCTCGACTCTTTCGTTTGGCAACAGATAAAGAAATGCTTATTGTTGATGGTTGGACTCTTCATTCGGGTGCTTGGAATCTGAGGCTGCGCAGAAACCTGAATGATTTAGAAATGGCAGAGTGGGCAGCTCTCTCGGCTGGTTTGGATCCTTTCAGTTTATACGATGCTCCGGATTCTTGGGTTTGGAGACTAGATTCATCAGGCCTATTCTCGGTCAAATTCCTTGTTGCAAACCTTGTTGATTTTGGTGAACCGAGCGATAGTGAACTCTACTTGGCTATTTGGGAGGATGATTTTCCGAAAAAGATCAAGATATTTATTTGGGAACTTAGCAAGCGTGCAGTTAACACAGTGGATAAACTTCAGCGTCAGATGCCACATATCTCTAGAGATGTCCATTTTCCCCACCCCGAACGGGGCGGTGAATCCCCGATTAAGCGGGGAACGGGGCCGGGGATGGGGAAAAAAAATTCCCCGTGAGAAAAACGGGGCCGGGGACAGGGAATGTATTCCCCATCCCCGTTTCCCCGACTCCGCCCCGATCCCCGCCCCGTTTATAATTTTTTTTATTAAAAATTATTTTTATGTCTTTTAATTACTTTACTTTTTATATAAAATAAATATTTTTTGGTGAAATTATATTTTAAGTAACATTTTTTCTTGATAATTAATAATTATATTGAAAATTATAAATATTTTATAAAAAAATTCAATTATTTAAGATTATAATTAAAAAATATTAAAAAAAAGAAAAAAAAAATAAACGGGGAAAATTCCCCGCGGGGAACCCGATCCCCGCGAAAAAAAACGGTGAATTTCACGGGGACGGGGAATGATTTTGATGGCGGGGACGGGGGCGGGGACGGGGGCGGGGAAGGCATTCCCCGGCCCCGCCCCGTGGACATCTCTACATATCTCTCTTTCTCCGGGGTGTTGTGTTCTTTGCTATGATAGTGGAGAATGTCAGTCTCATCTATTTATTCATTGTTCATTTATGAGCGCTTGCTGGAATCTAGCATTACAAGCATTTGAATGGTCTCTCGTCCTACCGTTTGATATAAAGTCTTTCCTCGCTACAATTATGGTGGGTCATCCATTTAAAGGGAAGAAGAAGATGTTTTGGCTATCTTTCTGTCGGGCATTTTTATGGATCATTTGGAATGAGCGTAATGCACGTATTTTTCGTGACACTACTCGGACTAGGGAGCACATTCTAGAGTTAACACTTACATCTATGTTTTTCTGGTGCAAAGATAAGGCGCATTTTTCAAGTTATACTCTTTCTTATTTTATTTCAAACTGGAAATTATTCTTGTAAGCCTATACGGCCTTTGGGTTTTCCCATTTCATTCTTTCAATGAAATTGTTTTTTACACAAAATAAACATATATTGAGAAAAATGTTTTTTTTTTAAATAATAAAAGAGAAAGAAGGGGAAAAAAAAGAAGAGTAACAGTGAAGTGATAACAGACCTGATGTGGGGGTCAGTGATGGAGGTAAAGGAGATGGTGGCGGACGTAGAGCAGATTCATTTAACTGATTATTAGCAAAACTGCGTGGAGAAGGATGGTCAGCAACTTCAAATGGGCTGTTGTAATATGATAAAGAAAGAAAAACAATAAAACACACAAGGCTTATTACCTGATAGGGGTAAAAAGAGAAAAAGAACCATTGACCGGAATATCTCCAGTTAGGTGATTGAATGAAAGATCCCTACAGTACAATTGAATATATTGTTACCTTAAGATGAAACAAGAAATGAAAATGAAAACTGTAAAATAATAATAATAATAATAATTGAAAATGACAGAAAAAGAGCAAGAATTACTGGTCCTTAGGATTTAGGGATAATATTAAGCACAACACTCACAGGACTTGCAAGGATTGAACTTTAGTCAATGACATAGGAATAGTTCCTGATAAGCTGTTGTTGTTAAGACGCCTATTTCACATATGAAGAAGAAAACCATGTTAGAGATCCACTTAATATTGAGTTGAAAAAAACGTAAAAAAATATAACAAAAGAATGAGAAAAATAAACAAAAAAAAAAAAATCACGAAAGGTCCTTTCTTATCCTCTATTACAATCAAAATAGGAATACTTGCAAAATATCCTTTAGTTTATTGTTACCTTGTTACAATATTTAAGTTATAAGCGCCCTTACCCCCCAAACTATTAGTTTAGTGGACAAGCCTTATTTTGAAAAAATGGAAAAAAAAATATGTTTGGGATTGAGTAGCAAGATATCCTTTACATTAGTGTGTCCTTATTAGAATCTTGAAGGCATTAATTTTTTCAAGCTGGCCAGTTAAATTGTTTTTTTTTTCAAGCTGGCCTTCAAGATTCTAACTTAAAGTTACAAAAGATCTTGTTTCTTATCCAAAAAAAAAAAAAGTTACAAAAGATTAGTTCATCCCAAAACAAATTAAAAACTTAAACAGAACAAAAGTCACTCTGAAAAAAGTAAATCAAACAAAGCAAAAGCATGGAAAAAAGGAAAAAGGAAATATAAAGCAGATGCTAAACAAGTTTCTAAAGGGGGAAAAAGATTAAGGATGCATAACTATACAGGAAACAAAGTTTTTCAAGCTGGCCAAGTGTGACGGGTATGTGACCAGTTAAATTGTTCGAGTAAAGATCCAAGCTCTCCAAGTTTGTCAACTCCCCAAGCTCCTCTGGAATTCCTCCACTAATGTTGTTACTATAAAGCTCCCTGTCAGATCATACCAGTTCATATAATTTGCAACTAAGATAATTATCATAAATAAATTGCACTTTTACTTTGTAAGAATATTCAGTCAATTGGATCTTTGAGATAATTTTTATCAATCCTTTCTAGTTTACAACCATTGATAAAGGCAAAAAGACTAAGATGTGTAACATTTATGAAAAATTCATGAAATTTGGCAAAAAACGAAATGAAAATAAACCTCGATCGATCAAAAATAAAACCAGTAAACTTGATCTATACTACAACGCAACTGGGAAGATAGAGATAGATAGATTGATAGAGTGAGAGAGAGAGAGAGATAATCAAGATAATGATAAAAAAAAATTAAAACAAAAATAAACGGTGTAGGCACAAATTGATGAACACTCACAAATATTGCAAACTCAGAAGCTGACCAAGTTGTGGAACTAAAGTGCCTGATAGATTTGCATTGCCAAGGTCACTGGGAAAATAAAAAGGAAAAGATTGAGGCTTACACTCGAGTGACTTTATTGCCAAAGCCAGCAATTATGATAATAACTACAAAAATCAACATATGTTACAAGCTCTTAGTAGGAAATGAAGCTTACACTCGAGTGACTTTATTCTCACTGTCACATGTGACATGAAACCAAGTGCAGGGATTAACAAGTGTAGGATCCCAACTCTGCAGTACGCCGTTGGGATCTTCTAAATTTGACTTCAAGGCATTCAATGCATCACCTGCCCCATGGAAGTTCATAATAATTAGTCCAATAAACAAGCATGCACATAGCGGAGGACGTATCCAAATTTTTAATTTGACATGAAAAGGAAAGGGAGAAACAAACTAGGTATAGTGACGTTGCAATCATTAGAAGGCTAGGAGTTTTTCGCAGCCTCAAACCAAACAAATTTCAAGTTCGATTAAATTTCTATATAGATAAAGCTTAGTCGATAAATTTGCAAAATCTCAGATGATGGCATCTAGCCTCTCTAATTTTTTCCTCTCTCTAAACTCTCTCTCCATGGAACCTAGAACACCTACGTCTTTCTTCCTCCTACTCTGCCACCGCTCCTCAGATGTTGGGGAGGAAAAAGGACCTCTCTTCACCAAAAATTGGCTTCGTCCCTCACCTTCTTGTCGGGTCTCTATCTCCAGCGACTTCAACTTCTTCTCATTCTATCCTTTCATCTCTTTCTACATCGGCAAAGATCCTTCTTCCTTCGAGCACCAGTGAAGCTTTCCTCAAACATCAGCTAAGTTCTTTCTTCCTCCGAGTACCTGAGACCTCCGACAAGGATTTCCTCAATAAAACACATCCAAATGCTCACCAATGAACCTTCATTTGTCGTCTTTCAATGCTTTCTCCATCAATCGACCTCAATGTTTGAGTCTGACTGCTTTTAGCTTTATTACTTCACCAGCGCCAAGCCATCTTCACTCGAGTGTTTTTCTTTTCCTTCGTGCACGGCATTGCATCTGCAACCACTGGCATGGTGACTTCTCGTCGGTGTACGAACGATAACCATCTTACCTGGGATACGTGCGACAATAATGTTTCTCCAAACAACACCGGGATAAATCATCATCTCATCATACCTTGCCTAACGCCAATCTCCCCCGATCTTGGGTTTTTTCCTCCTCAATTCTTAACAAATGGAAAATATTCTCTCCATACAGCATCATTTTTCGAGCAAAATACATTGCCAGTTCTTAGGTATGTCGACATCGACCTACAAGTTCATCAACTCTTATCCACACGTTTCTAGGTTTTCACACTACTGGGAATGTATGTACCGATTTACCTATGTATTTTGCTCTTTGATTGACCTTTATTGATTGATGTTTCGATAGGTAACACTTTCACTTTATCGATGAAAATATTGTGTTACCTACCCAAAACAAAATTGCAAAATCTCCAGCAAACCATGCTTCTAATTCCAAAACGTAATCGCATAGGTGGCCAATACTACAGTTATGTACGACGTAGCTAGTAAGAAATAATGGAACCAAAAGGGGAAAAACTAGAGCTGTTTCATTTGAACTATACCCAGATAAGAAACAACAAGAAATTGAATGGGGCAGTGGCGCACGGGTTTCATTGTTTGGTTGTAAACCAGTTCAACACCAGCTTCACGGGTTCGATCCCTGAAATCGGTATTTGTAATCCCCCTCCCCCAACTTGTACTAAAAAACAAGAAATTCAAGAAACAAAAATACCTTCAGGATTAGCACAGAGCAGCGAAACAAACCCAAGCACCAAAACGATCCACAGAGAAGACAAAGCACCCAACATCGCCGACATAACGCCAACACTAAATTACACACTCGAAACAATCCGACATAGCTCGCAGAGCGATTTCTTCGAAGAGGCGGGCAAGAAACCAGAGCGGAACAGAAATCTCAAATTAAAGCTCCAGCCTCATTGCGCAATTGATTGTATGGGTGAAAAAACGTGAGGGGGCTTCGTTGACCGGAACCAAAACCAAGGAGACTTGAAGTGAAGAATCGAAGAAAATGCTATGGGCGAAGAAGAAGAAGAAGAAGAAGAAGAAGAGATGAAATTGAAAACATGCAGAGATTGGAGGGTTCCATGGAAAGAGATGAAGGAATTGCAGAGAGGATTTTGGGAAAGGTTGAATTGAAATGGAAGAAGAAGAGGAAGAAGAGAAGTCGTTGCTTAGAGGTGGCTTAAGGGCTTAATTAACTTTCTAATTTTTTGTCATCGTTTTCAGTTTTCGTTTTTTGTTTTGAGTTTTCTTTTTCTACTCCCCCGTTTTGAACGGTCAAACCACTTCCCACCGGCTACCGGCTCACACCCCTGTAATTATCCTTTTTTTTCTAGAAAAACATTTTCTGAAATTTAAATTTAAATTTTATATTTATTTTATTTTAAATTGAAAATTAAAATAATTATTTTATTAATATATTAAATTTTAAAATTAATTTAATTATCATTTTAGTCATTATTATTTTAAGAGACTAAAATTAATATTAAACTAAAACATTTGGAATCATATTAGTCATAGTGAAACTTAATTCAAATAAAACACTTAAAATACAGTGTTAATATAAATAATGTGTAACTTATAAGTCTGACCTGAATCAACTATTCTCACAAAATAGTTTGTCATTTGACATTCAAAAAAAATTATAAAAAATTAATTTTATTAAACAATTTGATATTTAAAGGTCCTATTAGATAATTATTTAAGCTATGTTTCATAATCATTTAAATTTATATTTTTTGTTTTTGAAATTTAAGTCTATTCTCCTTCTAAAACAGTAGGAGAAGACTAACCAACTTTAATAAAAATAAATAAATAAAACTTCCAAGAATTTATTTTTGTTTTTAAAAGTTGGTTAATATTCTCTAAGAGAAGATAGCCGTATGGTAGGAATGGTGAGAGAGAATAGACTTAAATTTCAAAAACAAAAAACTTAATGATTTTCAAAAGGGACCTTAATTTTTTATTTTTAGTTTGTGAATTTTAAAATAATCTTGTAATAGACTTAAATTTCAAAAACCAAAAACAACTTTTTTTTTTTTTTTTTTTCATTACCTTTTATTGCATCAATTTAAAACCACTCGGACCTTGCGAGTCAATGCGTATCTCTAGGAACTTTTCAACGCTACATTCTAAATGTCACACTTCAAAACAATCAATGTTTTAAACTCAAGCGCATGTTAATTTAAATGCTTTTGATTGTTAGACTAAGAAAATAGCAACCAAACAACTTTGAATAAAACTTTCATCTTTTTCCTGAAAAAGAACTTTCAACATTCTTGATTGTAATTGCTTCAAAAGAGACACCAAATTCAGCATTTACAATCAACAATGCAATTGGGAAGAAGACTGCTTCTAAAAATTAACCAAGAGTATATATATGTGTCCTTTCTGAATCTCCTTTCTTTTATTGTTACACATTATAACAATTATATGCTCTATCTCATCGGCTTTCCAGTTTCTCCAGGTCGATGAGAATCTGAAACCGATGAAGAAGACGGTGACGCTATGCTTTTCCCTTTCGTATCTGTCTCACCTACTCTTGAGGTTTCCCCAACTTTCAGTTTACCAAGAAGTTGCAGTTGATCTTGTAGGATCTGTTGGCAAGAATGTAAATTTATATACAAATAGTCTAATGGTTAAAAATGCATTTGAGATCTACCTACTTAAAAATATATATATTTTTAGGAAACTTTCGAAACTAGTCAAATCTAGAAATTAATTATAAATACACCCTTTTTTAAAAAAAAAACAGCAAATTTAGTCACATACTTTCGTATAATACTGATATTAATGAGTATTTATAATACAATATACTAGTATTAATGGATATTTATAATACAATATACTTGTATTAATGATTATGAATGCAAATACTTTAAAAAAATTCTACATTTGTAATTACTTTGTGAGAAGAGTTCATCCATTATGGTTAACTGAGAATAGTTGAGGTGCAGGTTAGATGTCCCAAAAATATTAAAATAAAATATGAATTTTCCAACAAAAAGAAAAGGTTTGACGACCTTAATGGCCCTTGGAAATTTCATGGAAATCCATAAGGATTAAGTTCAAAAAAGACTTTCGTATTGGAGGAAAGTGTATTTTAAGAATCCAAAGATAGTTTTCAAGAAGACCCTGTACAACTTCTTGCTACAGTCTCAGATCAAACAAAACCTACACTAACCAAACATACAGTTCGCGAGGCAATGCTTTTTTATTATTATTATTTAAAACATTTGAGGGTAAGGAATTTAAACTCATAACAGTTACTAGATCATAAATTTGAACTATGCTCTTATTGATGCTACAATTAAATAACATACCTCAATCTGTTGTTGAAGAAATCTTTCTTGGACTTCGAGCTGCAAGCCTGATATATTTTGACTACTGCCCAATCCATCCGTACTGTTTACGGTGCCCTCTCGTGGCTGAAAAGGAACAAACAGATTTTGGGGAATTTGAGTGAAAGACAGGTTTGGAGGACCGCCTGTAAATGGAAAATATTGTGCTTGTTCTCCATTCGGTATTACATTGTTGAAGTCGGGCAAAGGACTATGAACCTGAGGAACTACTGCATATCCAGGAGACCTGGGAATAAAAAATTAAATAAAACAAAATTTTAATTAAAAAAAATGTCACACTCCTCTCTTTGGGATGGGGAAGAAATGGCCTTAATAATGGAGTAACTTTTCTTTTTTTTGATATCCGTGATGTGCACACCTTGACTGATGTCACGGGACATATCGTTTGAACCTACAACATTTGGATGTCAAGCAAACCCGTAGGAAATTAATTCCTAGATAGGTGGCCACCTGAATTGAACCCATCACTTTATGCAATATCCAAGGCCCTTTTTGACCAACAAAAAAAAGGAGAATAAGAAAGGAACCACATATTTTGCAATAAAAAGCCATACCATACTAATGTGTTTGCAAAAGGATAAATATAAGATTTCTCATATATTGAAGCAGCAGCCGCAGCAGCTTGGGCTCTAGCCTGTTGATGACTCAAATTATCACCACCACCAGCAGTTGTACCACTCGAACCTTGTGTAGATGAATTTGTGGTTCCTGTTCCAAGTTTCAGCCCGGAATACCATCAAATTGAAAAAATAATTAAATGAAACCAACATTTCCATGATTAGCATCGAAAAATTCAATAAAAGGGCAGACACACTGAAAACAATGCACCATGACAAAACAACGAAACAATTAAGACTGTTAATCCATGGAATAAGATCATTCCACACAGTTTTTTAGGAAAAGGAAAGGCTTTTCAGAATTTCAACGGAAAACTTAGAAATACTCCAAAACCTTTCAAACAATTAAGATTTTTTTTAATAAAAAAAAAAAAGGAAATGCTTAAGTTCGTTGGCATTTCTAGAATCAAACTACTTCCTTTAGACATTTTTTAATTGCTGGGACACCAAAATATATATACAGTATTTGACATATCAAAGGATAGTCTCTTAAGAAAAAAAAAAAAAAAAAAAAGAATATAATACAGACAATTAAAAAGAACTAAGAAAAAAGGGAGAGAAAAGAGAGAAGGTCATTTTTGGATAGTGAAGTATATGCTACTAATGGAAAAAACTTACATAACACAGATAGCTCATTTTTGGATGGTTAAAATAATGACCTAGATTATTTAATAGTTTTGAAACATGAAACCAAATTGGCAAATGACGTATACAAAGCACCACTTGTAAAAAAGAACTAGAGATGGTTCATGGGAAGCAATGAAAAAAAAACAAAAAACCTTGCAAAATTGTGCACAGCGGCCTAAATTGAGGGAGACTGTAAGGCCCGCAATTCACAAGACATATGCGAGGAAAGGGAAGGAGGATCGTGTGGAGAATGAGGGGTCCCCACCTGTCATTTACACGTATGCAAGGAGGGGCAAAAAGGGTAATGAACCGGGGCAGGGCTCTGAAAGTGGGGCAGGCCGTTAGAGGAGTCGTTGGGGTGTGCTGGCTAGGTTTTGTGATGCGAGTATATAAAGAATAAGCGCTGCAGAAGTTGGTGTGGAAGATTTTGGAGGCTGAATAGAAGCAGCTAAGGAAGGAGGGTCACCGGCGCTCTCGAATTCGCCGGGAAGTTATCTTGTTTCATTTTCTTATTTCTAGCCATTATCGTTGTTTGTAATAGACTATTTCATCTTTCTGGATCAATATTATTAAGGTTGATTGTTTTGTTGGAATCTGTTGGGTATTTGTTTGGATATTTTTGTGTTATTTGTCTCAGGAGAGAAGCGGACACCTAACAGAGACATAGCAGATGGTTCATGGGACAGATATTCTCCTGTCTCTAGGTTTTTTTATGTAACATAAGCAATAACAAAGAAAATTCTCTTAAATTTCATACTATGAAAAAGAATCGTGTCCTCCACATTTTCCATGTTTTTCTTCCTCAGTTGAAATTTTGAGGAAAACAAAAAACTCCACAACCAAATGTAGTTGGGACTCTGGGAGACAGTTTGTGCGCCTCCATTAATCTCATGATATAACAACTCTACTACTAGAAAATTTATTTGAAATTTAACCTTAGATAGGTATCTAGGTCACTAGGTGATCACCATGACTTGACCATATTCCCTCTAGTCCCTAATTAAGTCATTATCGCAAGCTAGGGCAACCGTGGTGGTTGAAGAGATTGAATAAACTTATAAAGTTAAAAATATATACTGCACAAAATTTTGGATCTGTAACACAAGCAGTAAATTTAATTAAAGTGTTTAGAACTACCTTGTTGGTTAGCATCAGACTGCAATCCCTGATGGCCACCTGCTGTGCTTGAACCTTCAGGTGGTACAACAAGGGCTCTGCAAGTGGGACAAGTATGTTGTCGCTCCAACCAGGACCGGAGGCAATGGACATGAAAAAGATGTCCACATACTAGTTTCTTTGCAACTGTCATCTCTTCACGACAAATAATGCATGTAGCATCACTTCTGCAGTTCCATAAAATGAATTTTAGTAGCTGAAATATAAATATTGGAAGCATCAAAGACAAAATAAGTTGACCAAGCTTAGACGCACGAATTGAGTTCTTCAGGTGTTGCATCTGGAAAACGATCATTCATGTTTGAAGTAATCTTTCTATAACGGACGTAATCTGCAATACGAATCCTAAAATTCCTAAAGATCTCATACAGCTCTCGGATCAAGTGCAAAGGCACGCCATAAGTCCTACAAGAGAAAACTCGGCGTAATCAAAATGTGAAGTGAAGATGAAGTTAATAACGAGAAAATAAACTGAATATCAAAAAGAACATAAAATTGTGCACTTCAAAATAGAAGAAAATAGGAAAGAGAGAAAAGATGATTGAAAGTCCAAAATGGAACCTTGTCAGCAAAATGAATTAAAATCTTTCTATGATGTTTACATTCTAATAATGAAATCGTGACCACAGAGTTCCAAGAAAAGCTTAAGAGATAATTGGTCAGGCTATAATCAAAACCATCCTTTCTTAGTGGCAATGTGAGGCTCTGCCTCTATAAATCTTAAAGGGAAATCAGAACAAATTGGCTAGGGATATCTAAACAATCAACAAATACCATGTCAGTCATATACTCCTAGGACCCATATTCCATAATTAACAAGAAAGTAAAATCTGTCAAATATTAAGGGCATGAATCCCAGTTACCACTTTTGGACATAAGCAATATGAGCATAACCTTGCAGAAAGATTAATTACGGCTTCCAGTTCACAGGAATGAGATAGACTTAAGGGCTTTAGCATATTACTTACATGAAAATCACAAGAAAGAAACATAAGTACATCGACAAGTGAAGCAAGTCTCGGATAAGTTCCAAGTAGAATGTATAGACAGGTTTCTTTTCCCATTGTCCCTCCATGAGTGTGTCACTGACGTAGAAAATATATTTCACAAATGTTGACACAGCCGTTGTCGCAAGAATCATATACCTGAAAAAGCAAGAAGTTGACTTCATTTAATGACGGCATAGGGGCCTCATAGGGCCAGAAGCAAACATCATAGGAGATTTAAAAACTTTACTCCAGCAAGAAACGACTTAAAAATAATATTCCCACAGTCAAATATTCCCCATATAAGATCTTAAATATCAAATTTAAACAATAATTTGTGAGTTCATCAAACATGGCCTTCGTATATCTGATATTCTAACCCCCAAATATTGCTTTCAAATATTATAGTAGCAAGCGTTCAATAAAGTTCAGTCACGTAAACATCATGCTTAAAGCTTGAACAAAACAAGAAGTAAGATATTATACCATATGCTGGAACTTGATAACTTACTCAAATGAAAAGAAGAGGGAAACTGAAGCCTTCCTTATCCGTAACAGAGACTCTAGCGAATTATAAAAAAACAAACTATCTAGAACAAAGAGAAAACCCAAGAAAGAAACGATTCGAATATGAGACAACAACGGCACTGATGGAGTGGTTTCCATGTATTCAACCCTCTTCTGAGCCAACCAATGCAAAGCTTTGATCAACAACAGAGCCGTAACCATACTAAGAAATGCAACAGAAAAATCTTGCCGGAAAATAGTGATGGCAAAGAGAATTTCCATCAACTCCTTCCACGATTGCTCATTGAGCCTCTCAACCTCTGCTTCCCGAAGAGAACCAAGAAATATTTTTTTGGTTAGCTGCCACAAAATGCACATGATAACTAATCCCATATTGAGAAGAAGCACTAAGTTGATCTTGGAAGTTGATAAATAAACCAATGCTGGGTAGAATTGGCCTCTACTGTTGAAGGCGTGATAGATAACCACTATGAATGCAATGAAACTAATTCCCGCATATGTTTGCAGCTTCATCATTCTATCCTGCAATGACATGTGAGAATTAGAAATGCCAGACAAATGAAACAATACAAGGATGCAAAAATATCATTGTCACCTATCATGAAAACATAGTAACTTGGTTATCTGTATGAAGACATTTAAATTCTGAAATAATGCATAGAAACTTGATGAATGTACGGATTTTCCTTGTCTAACCAATCCAAGCTTTTCTGGGTTGGCCGAAGAAAATTATGGTAATTTCACTAATGAAGATCTTCAATGGGAAAGTTTGTTTTCTAGTTTCTCGTGGTCGTTTTTGTCTAAAAACTAGAGTGACGTCCATTTTATACTTAATTCCAAGATTTGATAGATTTTAATGAATTTTAGACTTCTGCATCTCCCATATCCTGCGTACTCATGCGATGTTTATTGGAAAATCCTCATAGTTAGAGGGAAAAATCTCATTCTATATGTTTGAAAGGTTCCCTTAGAATCCCCAGTCCCCACAAAAAGAATTAGAATTGGATGGACAATGCGGGTTTCCCTGACATCCAAATATTGTATAAGACGTGGCGTGAAAGATAGTCAAGGTGCGGTAAGCTGGCCCAGAAACTCATTGATATCAACAAAAAATTGCTCAAAAATGTGGAGTTTTGTCTTTGAAATAAGGGTAACCACGCCCGTCCTTAGGCCAGGCACAAGGAGACATCGAAGGAATGGAGACACGGGAGGTGTCTGCAAATTAACGTCACAGTTAGTAATGAACTGGGACCTAGAGGAGAGCACATCTTCAAAGCCCCTTCAACGCGCCACCCCCTTGACAATGTGGAGTTAATAAATGAAGATGTCCGGATCTCTTCTACGCCATCGAATTCGCCAATTAAAAGAAAGATAGAGGAAAAAACAACCGAAAAGTACCTGATTTGGCAACCCGGTTAGCACTATTTAAGTTATGCTTCAAAATTCCTCGGTCCCAATTCAACCCAAATGCCAGAGACACTAACCATTAGAAAATCAGGCAAAATAGGCGTTGTTTTAACTAATCCAGGCGTTAAACACATGCGAATTCGACTGGGATTAATCTTCTTAATATCGACACGAGTGAATTAACAGCCCTTATAATCAATGTTGAGTTAATCAAATATCATCTCTACACTCGATAACACCAGCCGGGCTAGGCATATTCCTCCAAAATTCCAGTCCTGAAACCCGCGTGATCTGACCAAACTTGGTAAGCCAGAAACCAATTGACCGGCAAATCCATAAACATGAACAGAAAAAATGGTTTGTAAAATAAAACCTTGCCTGATTGATCGACGACTGGGGCTGTCTACGGCCGGCCGGCTAGATCTTGGCGGCGATCCAATCGGAATTTGAACCCGAAATTTTGCGGAATAGTGAGAGCTGATGCAGAACCCAAATGGCTTTCGGTGTTAGGGTTCCTCTTTAGAGAACTTGTTTCCAAATTACATGGTTTTCCAATCAAAACTGGCCATGTAGGCTCCTGATGTCTCGTTAAATTTGGTTAAAATAAATGAGATTTTTTATGTATAACAAAAATTGAATAAAAAATTGCATCTATCGCACATTTTTATCAAAATTTAATTTATAGTAAAATTTCAAATGATTGAGTAGTGATTGAGTTCAATCATTCCTAATTGATTGATGAGCTAAATTAACAAATTAATTGAGTTCAATCATTAGTTATTGATTGAGTTCGATTGAGTTCAATCATTAGCTATTGATTGAGTTCGATTGAGTTCAATCAATCACAATTTTGGCATAAACCAATTTTTGATAAAAATGTACTATAATTCTAATAGAGGTCATAAAGTTGTTATACAGTACAAATTCTCTAAAATAAAGGTAAAATATAAGTTTAATTTAAGAACATTATAGTTTAGTTCTCCTAGTTTCAAATACTAAAATATCAATATTAAATATATGGAAGCTCACTATTTATACATAAATATAATATAGTGAGTAACTAATTTTTAAGTATTTAATTTGCTAACGATTAAAAATTGTAATGATTAACTTTTAGATTTATCAAATTATATTGACTGAATTCTTGTTTTTAAAATTAAATAAACTAAATTTTATATTTTTCAAACAATTTGATTTTTTAAATTATATGAACTAAACTTTCACTTTCTTATTAATTTTACCGAACTGTTAAAAATAGTCTCCACGTAACAAATAATAAAATCAACCATGCTTGAAACTTGAAATTTGATGAGTTGTTGATCAAATAATTAACAACAAATATATGTAGTGAACTTTCATCTTCTTCTTGTTCACCTCTCGAGATATTTTATCTCGAGTTATTAAATGTTGTATGCCTCTAATTATAATTAGGGAGAATTTATTGTAGTCCAATATTGATACAGTGGAAGTTTGACTTGAGTCCGTGGTTTTTTTACTCCTCACTTTGAGGAGGTTTTTCCACGTTTTGATGTTGTACTTGATAGTTATCTACCATATTTATGCTTGTTGTTTTTCAATAGGAACACAACAAAGGAATAATTGATCTATAGACATATAGTGTTTATTCCCAACATTATTTATGTGTTTAGTTGCTGACTTATAATCTATTTGTGGCAAATAGAATGGGAAAGAGATGGTCAGGCCCCAAAGCTGGTCATGGCGAATTGAGAAAATTAATATCAATTATGAAGAAAGATGATTTTGAATGGCTATAGATGAATTATTACAATTTTTCAAACAAACAAAATTGATGAATGATTACAATGAGTCGTTTGAATATGATTGTTTTAAAAGGGGTTATAAAATATTGAGGTTCTTAATATTATTATAAGAAATCAGGAACTAATGATATGTATTTGTCATTTATTTTTTGAATATGACAATACAAATTTAACTACTGAACTTGTAAATTTTGAATAAATTTTCTTAAAAGATCATCAATCCATATTATCCTCTCAATTCTCATTAATCAGTATTATTGTCCCATTCTAAATAAATCATAATTGAGGGGATTACAATACCGACTCTCTCAGGATTCGAATTCGTGACGCTGGTATTGAACTTGTTTACAACCAAACAATGAAACTATTGCACTTTTCGATGAAATGTATCATCTCATGATCCAAAATAATTTATAACAGTGCATTTAATAGTGTTTTTTAAGACATGTTTAGTCTATTGTCATGTACGTACAGGTTAACTTTCATTTTTATGTTTTTTTGTTTCTCTTAAGAAAAGAAAAATCTAAAAAATATATATGATAAAAATAATTATAAAGAGCAACGATTAAAAAAAATATATATAAATTGAAGAGGGCTATTTTGACAACAATTTCACCAGCTTAATCTATGGAATTATTATAGTGAACATTTGTAACAACCCACCTTTTTTTCCCTCAGCTAAATCAGGGTAGTTAATTGAATTTAGTGTAATTTAAAAATAAATTTAGATTTTGGTCAGTCGTGGAGGAGTAGTGAGTCAGCAGAGAAATAAGGGGATGTGTGATTTAATTCCACAGTTGTTTTTTTGATCGATTGGAAATCGATTAACACATCACGATTCCAGAAGCCAGAAAGCAGCTGTCATCGATAAAATCACCATTCCACCTCTAGAATCCCTCCCAAATTTTACCAATTATCACGTCGTTCTTCCATCTTTGCGTTCTGGGATCGTGATTTTAGCTTTCAGACCAGTTTGGAAT
>JBBMEF010031042.1:0-15879 GCA_037832685.1 Sicyos baderoa | reverse complement strand
CTTCGAAAATTATATTCAATGCTTCTCGCAACATAATTATCTATCATTAATAATGTATTATAATTGCTATTTATATATATATATATATTTATAATTATTTTATATATTTGATTAATCTTGCAATTTTTTTTTTCCTGTTTAGTTTTACGTTAATTATAGTAGTCATTGGAAGCATGGCATTTTGGCCACTAGATAAATATTAATAATATTTTTTCTTTTTTTTAAAAAAATCGAACTCTGAATTTTTTTATAGTTAAGATCTGTCAATTATGTGAATTCAAAAAGGAAAAAAAATATCTTTCCTATTTCAAATATCTTTTAATCTTCTAAATTTGCATTTTCTTTTAAATCTCTTTCTTCTCTCAATGAAATTAGTGTATGAATCCACATTTAATCATCTACTCTTTGTTAGAAAAATAATAATAACTTAATTTTTCAAATCTACATGGCATTCATTTTTTTTTAGGAACAAAGTATTCGGGGCTTAAATTATAAATAATCTATTGATATAACCTATAATTTTATACTTTTTTTTTACTTAAATAACATGGTAAAGTAAACTTTACATACGCTTTACTTTAGTAGAAATTTAAATGTTCAAAGGACAATAACTCATTTAATTAAGATAGTAACTTCTCCTAATAATTCAAAAGTTCAAATCTTTATCATTTCCTTACCAATAAATAAATAAACAACAGCATTTCATATAATTGCACTCACTATTTTCTAATTGGTTATCACAAGAACCCATGCAGTATATAAAAGGGAGAGTTTGGGCTTTGGTTGGTGTGTTTTTCAAAAATATTTCTATAACCTGATAATATGTAAGCTAAGAGCTATCACAAACATACATGACTTCACAGTTTACAGTTTACAGCTATTTCCAAAAATGCAAACTTTCATTTTCTTCAAGGTTTCTCCCCAATGATGTGCCTCAAATCTAGAGTTCTATACATCAAAACAGACACTTGGGGCTGTGGATTTGGATTCAATGCATGCTCTGTCGATACCTTTTGTTGCCCATTTGTTTTCAACGCATTTTTTTGACGAAACTTAACCGTTCTCGATCAATAGTATCCAACCGAATAAGAATGTAACCGCTGTTTTCCTCCTCGGTCCACTCAATAGACTCTTTCTCCAACAGCTTCATAACCTTTCCCATATAAGACAACAGTAGGAAATAGTAAATCACAACAGAAGTAGAGTTCATGTAGAAGTTCATAATGTAACCAGATTCAAAGAGCATGCATCAAATGTTAGCAAAGTTACAATCTAACTTTTTGGTCAACGGTATATGCATTAACTAGTTGAACTTGAACTATAGATTCTTACTGACCTATGTAACATGTAAAGAGAGAGCAACCATTTTTTTTATATATTTGTAATTGTCTGATCGATTAGCTTACCTGCACCTCAACTAGATTCACTAATCTATGTAAAATGTAGAGTACACAACAACCATTTTTTTTATATAACTCTAAATGTCTGACCAATTTACATGCCTCTCAACTATTTTTTTTTTTTCATTTTTACATGCACCTCAGCTTCTGGTAGGGAGCAACTATTTAAGTCGTGAGGCAAAGTCTAGCACCATTGTGTTGAGGATTCGACATTGGAAAATAAGAACACCTCACATTCTTAACAAAATGTTGAACTATTCCTCTCATAGTCAATGGAATTTGAGATAGAATCTCATGTATCTAATATATTACATCTAATTGAATATAACTTATTTCTTTTTCATTTTTATTCCCACTGCCTGCAAGTTCCAACATCACTCTCATGTCTCATCCCCTCCTTGACCAAAAACTAAGAAGAAAGAAGAAAAAAACAACAAAAAAGGATGAACAACAAGAAAATGTTTTCCAGGTTAAGTTCTTACCAAGCGTCTACAAGACCGTTTTGAGGTATCTTTATCATCTGCCTCCATGATTACTTTAATTTGTTTGATTGCTGATCAGTAAACAGAAAGTTGTATCAATATATGATATGAACAACTACACACACAAAAATAAAACGCAATTATGGGAAAAAAATACGGCCAAGGGGGAAAACAGAGTAACTCACATGGGATTCCGGAGAGTGAAGAAATTTGACACTTCAAAACGCTCACTGCCTCCTTGCCACCAAGATCCTGCAAATCAATCTCTATTTCATCGTCTTCAGTATCTGCATTTCTGCTTATTAACAAAACAAAAAAAAAGTGAGCCTAAAATTGAATTACAAAGCTGTAATTTGAAAAGGCATTCTTGTAAAAAGACAATAACCACCAACCTGGATAAAAAAATTAATTGGTTTGATTCTTCATCTGCTTCTTCAGCCTTTTTATGAAAAAAGTGTCCCTACATCGCGCATCATATGAACATGAGTTTGCACCCCAATCTACGAGGTTATGGTAACATTTTTGCATGTAAAATAATAGACTACTATTTCCTTTCTCAGGCTGAAAAAAATTGTATACATTATTCGTCTATGGAAATTATTGCATACTTGTAGCTGCAATGAGCATTAAGCAAACACAGTATCATAATGTAAAAATTATTGCATACTTGTAGCTGCAATGAGCATTAAGCAAACACAGTATCATAATGTAATTACTAATTGGTACCATCTGACTGAGATTTTCATTTTTAACGTCCAAACATGCTTTAGTTTTGACGTTATAATTACAACTACCAACATCATTAAGTTTTTTCTTTTTTTTTTTGGAAATTGAAGCCTCACTCTAGTATATGTAACCACGCCCGTCTCTAGGTAAGACACTGGGAGATATCGAAGAAATTGAGACATAAGAGGTGTTTACAAATTAATATCACAAATGAGTCTTGAACATAGGATCTTGAGGAGAGCATACTTTTAAAGCCCAAACCTTCGACCATCGCGCCACCCCTTGGGAGCGCCAACATCATTAAGTTGAATGGTGGCTCTAATCTCAATAACACGATTGCTAAAATAAAATTACTTCGAGAAACGGGCTCTTCTTTATTCTTTTTTTTTTTAATTCAATTGGTATGGGGAGGGTCAAACACATGAAGTCCAACACATTCCTTCTCATCAAAACCACCTTTCCTTTGATCTTGATCATCTTCTGCCCGGCCCGACAGTTATCGGCGACACGGTTGAGAATATTCACTCCAGAGTTTACGACAGACCCGGCAACGTCGCCCGTTGTTCTAAGGGCATCCTCAGCTGTTTTAACCACATTCCCTACAATCTTTGATCCAAACTCAAACATTTTATTTTGCCTCTCTTTTGCAGTAAGTGAAGAAATGGTGGTTACGAAAATGTTATAACTTCATCTGGTATTTATAGCAGAAAGTCTATTTATTGGTCAATAAAAAGATAAGAATTGCATTAACTTAGTAGGGAAGGTTCCCACCTTCTTGTATGATTTCACATGATTGCGTTTCATCTGCAAAATGATCTTTGGAGGAAAATGTTTGCTTTTCTTTTTTTTTTGAAAATATATAAAATATTTTCATATTAACCTTTAGCTTTTTCCCAACCAAAAATAGAATAATTAAGATAATAGAGACTACTCCCATTACCTCATCTGTGAGTTTGGCTGCTCGAACAGAATCCCCTTTAGCATATGCATCTATGGCCTAAAAAAATATATAATTCTCTCATCTCATAAGTGATTCGAATGAGGCTGGAAAAAATCAGTCTATGGTCACACACGCATGGAAAAGTTAAAACACTTACCGCTGCATAATATTCCTTCATTGTGGCCCGGTACTCCCTTACAGCTTTACGAAGAAGTTGGAAGTTATTTTCTTCATTCTGAATCTCAACTGCAATTTGCAGCGTACTGGCGGATCAAGAATAATGTAATGGCCAAAATTACAAATAAAAACATCTAGAAATGAACTCAATCTAGTATCAATTACATTCCTAGAATAATCTCTTAACGGTTACAAAACAGGACTATTCAGTACTTCTTGAACTGTGCAGTAGGAGCACTTGCCTTTTGAACATTTCAATAATATATGCACCAGCAATCTACTTTATTTACCCCTTTGTGATACATGATTCCTGATATTATATACTCATATGAATCTCAAAAGCAATCAGTTAAGAGAATTGAAATACTTATAACTAATTTACTTTTACAATCAAATCAATGGAACTGTTACTGCTAGAAAGAAACTTTGATCATTCGGAAATTGAACAATTTATGTCCATGAGTGTACGGAACAATTTATGTGTTATTTTCACAAGACAACTGTCTGAGTCTACAACATTTGGTTGCTAAAGAAATCCGTATAAAATTAATTACTAGGTAGGCGGTCACTATAAATTGAACACATAACTTGTTCGTTCCCCAAGGTCCTCTTAATCACTAGGCGTGATGGGTTAAAGTTAAGAAAGTGAGAAGATTAACATTGCTTATTTTCATCAGAATCCACAGCCAATCTTTAATCATCTAAGACCCAATAAGTGGATATTAAAGAAGTTAATTCCGAAGTTACCATCCAAATCAGTCTGCTCCTTGTAGTCCACAAGCTTCTTACACTCTGCATCCGTATCTTTGAATGGTTCCTTCACCAATCGTCCATATGGTTTAGCCTGCTTCTTCCTTGGTACTGTTATTTTCTTTAGTAACTCCTCTTCTGGTTCCTCAGAGGCAATAAATAAAGCAGAGAAGACCTCCCTTTGAAGATCAATTTTGGTCTTCTCCAGGTTAGTCAACTCCAAGACTTTTTTGCTTGAGGCCATATTTTCATTCCTAGATGACCAAAAATGAACATTAATATCAGAAACGAATAACAAGTTACTTTGTACATTAAGAAGTCTTGTCCAGATTACTAGAATATCAAAGAAAATCCTGTATAATGGTTGTCTTTCTAGTTTTAACAATGACACCCAAGCTACCAGACTGAAATTGGAATAATGAGTGAAGAGACTAAGAAAAGATAATTACTCTCCAGGATAATGGTTGTCTGGCTTATTTCTCTGACATGAAGTTAAATCCGACCTTGAACACGAACCTGCAGTCTACAAAAGGAAAACATTCCAGTAAGGAAGAAAACACATAATCAAAAGTACAACAAAACTTTATTTCCTGTAAATTTATTAAAAATAATCTAAAAGTTTGTCAAGAGAATTCGTAGAAAATTAATTTTTAGTAGGCGGTCAACAATAACATAGGTTGAACCCATAATATTTTGGATACCCAAGGTTTTTCTTGAACACTAGGTCAACCCCAACCCATGATGGTTGATAATTTGATAATAAAACAACAATATTTTAATATCTGACAAGTTATAACAGAAACTTTCACCATAATTCTAACAGAAACTTTCAACAATATTTTAATATCTGACAAGTACTGAAGTCATACTAACCAAGTTAGTGGACTTATTCCCCGAAGCAAGTTTTTCATCCACTGGTCTTGTTGTCCGATTAAGCAAATTCTCCATGCTCTGAAAGCCCAAAAGGATATTCTTGAGAAGTAAGACTTGAAATGATAAGTTGGTAACGTATTTGTGGTAAGATCTCTTGCTAAGAAATAGTCAAACAAAAGGTAATATGCATAGATGCAAGATGATTGAATTGTTTTAATGAGAAACAGAAAACATATATAACTTTCACAATGGTATTTAGCAACATGTGCTTATATTTCTACACAAGATATTATCTCAAAAGTCATTACAGATCAAACGATGAACATATACAAATTATAAACTTCATTTTTTCTCAAGTTAAGATCTCACACCCCATTGTAAGTATTCAGTATTCACAGCCTTAGCTGCCGTGCAACACCATTTGATAACTATGCTTTACTGGCCAAGGTCACCAAACCCCACAAAGAGACAATTAAAAAGAACTTCCCACAAAATCCGTCCAGGGTCGGGTTAGTATGCCGCATTTCAAATCAGTGAATTCATTTGAAATTTAGGAAAGCAATTCTCAAAAGCCATTAGAAATAGAAACTGGAAAAACCATTAAAACTGGCATTTTGCTTACCTTTTTCATATCATATCCACAACTACCTGCAACAACAATACAAATCCTATTAATTGGTCAGACTTTGCAAATCTTAATCAATAGTAACCATTTCGTTATGAAAGAAACTAATATCCACAAGCAAACAATAAAAAAACAGAACAAGTGAATCATCACACAGGTGGTTAGTTCACTAATGGTGTGTTAGTTACGTCTCTAGGCAGATGGAGAAACCATTCTTTTAAGGAGTGGACAAATACAATCACGCTTTTAACACCTAATTAGATCAATAGCCAAATAATAAAGCCTAAAACAAAAACACAAACTATAATTGCAGTACTAGGTCAATTGGAGGGTCATATAACTTATACAGGGCAACACATTTCGATAAAAAGCAAGTGTTTATACTTCATACGATTACTAGTAAACTACATACAACACTAAATATTTTATTGCTTCAATCTTTATATCAATGTTTTTTTTAATATTAAACTCTCTTCTAAGGGTAATAAATGTCACGGCATGCAGTAAAGTGGAACTGATTTTGCTACACAATAAAAATTTAGCTACTAGATCCAAAGTACGATTAGATCAACAAAATAAACCCCCCAATAACATAAAAGCAATTAGAATAGGGCAATCTCTTCAGACAACATAAGATATCTAGTTACTTTCCAATGAGTTGATACTTAAGAGGTTCAATTCAAGATAACTGGCAAAGATAAAAATAACAGCCTACCAAGAACTTCTCGAACCACTTCCCTATCCAACCTGAACCCATCACCAAGCATTTTGAAGAGAAAATCTTCCATATCATGATGCAAGTGGAAGTCGCTAGGCACATTTGTACAATCTCCTTCACTAGAAGATTCCTCCAAAACCTTGACCCCCACCTTTACCGGTTTGTATACCTTAACGAACTTATTCGCTGATGGCTTGGGACGCGCATATTCTTTACCGATAAAGTTGGAAACTGTGCCTGTTGAAAAGGGCTGAACCTTTGACTTTGCAGTTTTCAGGTTCCCCTTGACCTGATATGACTTCTCAGACCCTTTACCCTTACCCAAATAATCTCCATTTCCAACCTCACCATTTGATGCAGAGCTAGAGGCACTTCCCTGCATTTGAAACAGGATTTCACCCGCCAAGTCTGCATTGTAGCCTGCCTTCAAATAGGCAGAAGCTATTTCATCAAGTGAAAATGCAGAACCAAAAGCATCGAACAAAGACTTCAACACGACATCCTCCTCGCCCCATTTTGATTCATTCACTCCATTTGATGCCTTTCCTGTCATTCTTTTCAAATCATAGAAAAGTGGTAAACCAAAGATCAAATAAATTTCTAGAGTGAGTACCTTGCACTAAAAATTAAACTCAAATGTGAAAGTATTTCCATTATATCCGGGGATAACCATGAAACCAAGGAAACGAGTTTCAACAAAATCATAATGATAATAGTAATTTTAAAACAGTTCACAAACACATCCGATTACGATACATTACATAAACCAGTACATTCATACATTAAACAAAGAAAATAAGTTATATCCGATACAAGGGACAGAAAAACTATTGGGTGATTCAAATTTATAGGAATTTCCATTCTTCTTGTACATGTAAAATCTTTAAGTTCAACTGTGTATATTCAAAAGTTATCTTAGTGACATGACTATTCTTTTTTTGATAACCGGGAATCGGAGCTTCACCCCACTACATAACTGGCCACAATTTCTTCCTTTTTTTAAAGAAAAGTGACACTTACTTTTCATTCTCTATACATTCACACTTACTTGTGTCACAAAGACCATGCAAGCTCACAAACAAATAAAGATCCAAAAGATAGTAAAAGAAACATACTCAGAACCAAAATAACACAACAGAAATGCTAGTTCATTAGAATCAAAATGTGGAGCAAGAAACAAAATCCCGTTCAGATTTCTTTCTGGGAAGAACTCGGGATTCAAACAAAACCCACGTTCATCGGAATAAAAACAGAAAAACAACAAAAATGGTTCGACCCAGAGCTCAATAATGAAGAACAACTCCAAATAAAATAAAATCATTACAAGATTCGAGAAGAAGTAACCTGGGTGTGCTTGGTAGGAGTTGGGTGAAGCGACGTCACTGGGCGCTCGAATCTGGAGCCGCCCGCTTGGATAAACAAATCAAATCAAAATGATTCGAACAAAAGGATAAACGAAATGCTTTTTCGCGCCTTGATTGGCTCGCTTACAGGCGAAGCCTTTGATTTTGATTTTTCCGAAATGGTCTCGGAGTCGAAATCTAGTTCAATATCATGGTTATATTCGGCCGGTGTTTACTCTTATTTGTTTGAGACCTTTGTACTGAATAAAAATAAATTTATATTTTTTTAAATTTTTGTTGTAATTGTCTCCGTTAGCTTGTTCTCATTTCAATTATTGTCAGATTTTTTAATATTTTATAATAATAAAAAATTTAGGAATTTAATTCGGACTAAAGTTGTTATATAAATTGAATATATGATGATTAAATTTTAAACCGGCAATCTCTAGACTATAAATTATATATTAGGTAAGTTATGCTCGATTATATTACCAACATTAGTAGGAACGACATCAATGTAATATGTATTAGGTAAGTTAAGTCCGAACAAATTACCAACAATGGCAAGAACGAAATTAATGTAGTATGGTTTAGATTATCACGTTATACAATATATGAATTATCATGGAGTGGTCGAGTGATTGAAAAGAATTTTAGGATACATAAAGCGATAGGTTCAATAATGATTGCTTATTTTCAAATATTGTAGAGTCAAGCAGTATGTCTCATGACATTAGTCGAAGTGCGAGCAAGCTGACCCAAATAGTGACAGATATCAACAAAAAAATGTCATACAATATATGGATTCGAGTGGTGGTTACAATCATTATTTTTTACATTTGAAATGTAAACAAATTAATTTAAATTTGTCAATAGTTCAACGACACTCTACATCTATAGACCATTAATTTTATTTGTCACTTTAAATCTTCAATTAAGGGCATGTTTGGCTTTAAAGAGATGGGTTGAGTTTGATTGGATGAGATGAGAAGATAAGTAAGAATAAATTTATGTTGGAGAGAATGAAAGAAAAAGAGAATGATAATAAAATTATGTTTGATGTGATGGAAAGAGAATAATAGAAGTTTTTATTTAAATAAAAAAATAGATATTTAATAGTTTTTTACTAATAAAGTTATGTTTGATGGGATGAAAAGATAATTGTTGAAGTTTTTATTTAAATGAAAAAATAGATATTAAGTAGTTTTTTAATATTTTAATATTAAATAAAAATGTGGGACCCCACGTAGAATTGGGTAAGAGCTGAGTGAATTTATAAAAATCTATGGGGCAAACATGGATGGAACTCAATCTATCCCATCCTCACATTTCCCCCACCCCATGCCCCTAAGTCGATTTATTTTGACATGTGGGGGTTGGAATATAAAACTTCTAACTCTACTTTAGGTTGCTTATTTTGGCAACTTAATTTTGGTTATTGTGGCAATGGCGATAATAATTCGTATATTGTTGGAAACAATATTTCAATTTGCTTTCCACAATTGTCATCACGAAACTGTTTTCCTATTTTAAATGAGACATTGTTTAGATAAAAAATTATTTCAATACTTAAGAATGTTGCTGCCCAGGATTGAACTGGAGACCTTTAGTGTGTAAGACTAACGTGATAACCACTACACCAGCAACTTGTTGATGTAAAATTCATTTCATTTTATTTTATTTTATACATATTAATTACGTATTATACTGTCCTATGAAACTAATATAAATGACTTGTACGATTCTAAAGCATTGTAATATTCTGGTGCAATTTCCAAAGCAGGGAGCAAATTCATAGAGAACCAATAAAATACAACAGAAATTTCACTAAAATTTTAAAAATGCACAGAATTGGAAATCTGAATGGAGAATCATTGGAAAGAGCAAAATTGAAGTCTAAGTTGCAAGAAAGAGGGACAAATTACCTTAATAAAAGGCAATGGATTAGGGCCCAAGAGTTAATTTAGTTCCTTGATTTGAATGTGAGAATCTGTCACATTCACCTCATCTTCATCCTAAATCCTCCCAAAGGGTCACAATTGAAAGAATATTGGTACAGGTTGATTTGATTTATTGATTTAGATTCTATTATGAAAATCAATATTTCGCCCTCAATAATACATATGTGCACTCTGTAGGTTGAAATGGATTGGCAGAGGAGAAAGGCATTCCTCATTCCCATTTCAAATATGAAAAAGATGCTCAAATATGCCCTGGCTTCTTTTGTATCTGTTTTGAACAATTCTTTTTTTAAGGTGTTTGGATGAAGTTTTAATTTAAGAGTTATTTTGAGTGGTTAGAAAATTGAGTTTCTTGTAATAACTCGTTTGCATGTAGATTTAATGGTGAACTTGCAGCCACAAACTCGTTTGGATGTGATTTTTTTTTTATAGATGAGTTAAAACAATAGCTTGTTTGGATGTAGATTGAAATGACGAGTTATTATGAGTAGTTAGAAATTAATGATTAAAAATGAATTTTTAAAAATGAGTTATTTTCAATAATTAGAAATGATCGATTATTGAAATGGAAAATTATTTTGAATCATTAGAAATGAGAAATTGTATTAAATAGTTATAATAATTCATTTGGATGTGTTTTTTTTAGTAAGATTTGGTAAATATTCATTCTAACTCCTCTTTAAAATTGACAAACACCCCTTTCTTCTTTCATAATAACTATTAAAACAATATTTAGTGTAATATTTAAATATATAACTCCAAAGTTATAATGTTATACACAATAGATTTAAACATAGAGCTTAAAATAAAATTCCAAACTATTATGTTATATAAGACATCACTAAAACCATGCTATTACCTTTATAAATACAATCACTATCTATTTCCCATATTACTTTTATAACTATGTTAGACTGAAATTTTTCGCCAAAAAAGATCATTATATGAACATAACCTATGACTTACTGAAATTTTCCCATTTACAACACAATTATTTGTACAAGAAAATAAGAATAAATTACTTCTGATTAAACCCATATACTTCCAAATAAAATTTCATTAATTAATTATTTGAGAAAAATAATTTTGTTTTAGAATCCAAGCATCCATCAATCTAATACATGTATTGTTGTCATTATGAAGATCTTTGAAATTAGAGAACCAAATAAAGTAAGCCTTAATTTGCCATATGTAATGATGTTAGAGAAAAGTGGTTCAATGTTCATCACCATCATTATACTCATAACCCTTCAACTTCCTGTCATCAAACATCACATGACTTGTTTTTGCTATTAATAATAAGGAAAGGAAACCATATCTTAAGAGAGATCTTTACCATAATTTGCAAAGAAAATGAAGCATTCAAAGCAGCTTTTGATAGATACCATCAAGAATGTACAAAAACATATACAAATGTGTTAAATACAATTTTTATGGAAGACTTCAAATCAAACTTACATTCAACTTCACCACCCAACACCAATCCTACTATTAACTCAAAAGATTGGGTTTTTCTTGATAAAGTGGGAAGAAACCAGTTGCCAAGTCTTCTCTAACTTTTACTATTTTTTAGCCGAATGAATTTCAATCCCTTTGTAATGTCATATCATGCCAAAAGGATTATTCATTTGGAGAAAAACTACTTAAGTGACATTAGATTATGTACGTACTGATCGCTTATCTTATGTGCGTATCGTAGGCGTCGAAGAGGGAGTCCGGAACAATCAAGGGCAATTTGTCTATGTACTTGAAAAGCCGTTGGAGATTCTCTCGTGTCACTGTCGCCATGTCCACGATGTCCCTGTTATCGGTAAATATCCAGAGATCGCCAGAATTTACTCTCTTAAGGCTGTCACGACAGAATGGGCACGACTGGGAACGTGTTCGCCTGAACCAATATAACAATGTATAACTATTAGAAGTTGGTATAATGTAGCAAACATTAATAAACCAATAGAACAATATAACTATTAGAAGGTATAATGTAGCAAGCATTAATAAGAATATAGTCAGTGAGCATTTCCTATATAGTATAAAGCAGATTAAATTAAAGAGGTAGTACAGAAGAGCCGAGTCTAAGGTAAGGGAAGAGAACAATCAAATCCAATCCAGGCCTCCAATTTGCTTAATATGAAGGAAATCATATTGATGATAAATTTTGAGTCATTAGGCACTTCAGAACTATGAAGTATGGATTTTGATCCCTTCAGTTCGAACTTTTTTCCATTTTAGTAGTCACTGTACATTCGAAAGTTCAGGGACCAAAATGTGAGTCCAGTTCCGAGACCACCATGGATTAAGCAATATGCATGTAAAGGAATGATCATGGAGCAAGATGTAAAAAACAATTACAACATCTACTAACCACTATACCAGTTTGGACAAAAACGATAAACCCTTTAGTTCAGAATCGTGTTATATCTGTGTTGTGCACTGTATAATCTTAATCCAATTTTTAATTTTATCAATATGCAGGAAAACCAAACCATCAATGGAGGTCCAGGATTTGATCTGAAAATGCATCCACAATGAATAATTTTTCTGGTAAGTTACAAAGAAGAGGGTATCAGACAATTAATTCTCTTGATCTAAATGCATATAAAATGAATCATCATGAGGTGTACCGTGTACGAACAGAAGGCTTCAGACTCTGTCGCTTTTGCAATTAATGAAGACAAGAAAATATTAAGGTGTACAGGAAACTTTTGATAGAACCTCTTTACATAGCCTTAGCTTTAAGAATCCATAATTAATCCTTCTTGGTGCAATAAGTTATATAGAAAACTGAAAATATAGAGCAAAAGAGACGAGAGTACCATTCACGGTAACATTTCAAGCACAAGGCATGGTTGCAGTTGGGCAATACAACCTTGCTAGTAGTCTCCATGCATATTCCACATTCTTCTTCTCGTTCAATGTCAGCATCTGTACACCGAATACGTTCATCGTCATCTCTTCTTCGGTACCTTTCCATGCAGACAGCCTTCTGCTTTTTATCTTCAGTATCAGTAACACCTCTCTCAAGTTGCAATAGAGAGGGGTAAATAACAGCTGATCATAGCACAGTTACAGAGGTCAGTAGTCAATAAATACACAAATAAATCACCAACCGATGAAAGATGCAAGACTCAAATAATACCATAGAACTCCCTGATGCTTGCTTTCCTCTCGTTGGTAGACATGGTCGTCGTACCATCCACATAGACCTGAAGCACAAGGGCCCATGGTGAGTTCATTATTTGCATGAAGCTAACAAGATATAAAACGAGTTCTACGAGGTGACAAAATTAACCTTGTAAATTAAAATCCTCAGCAGTCCAAGGGCTCCTGCAAGATGGCAATCTGTCCATTGCACTAGAAAGAGAAACAAGTGAGCAGCAGGACTGTATGACATTCTCATCTGAAGGCAGGGGCCATCATATTCCCCGGGAAACTCCGATGCCCTACGTCTCAGAAATAATTAAACATCAAGTTGATGTCTGACAAAACCAGCAATCTTGGGAAATTTCCAAGCATAGTGAAAAATCAAAAGCATTCAAACATTTAAGCTTTTAAATCATCTGTCATTTTCATACTCTGAGCCCAGAGCATAATTCATAATACAAAAACTATGGCCCATTGAATCATGTTTTTTAGTCTTTTTTTTTTTCTTTTAGAAAAGACAAAAAAGACAGATCATATTTCTCATAATTCAATACTTAAAATAACAAAAAACTAAGAAATTGTTTTTGCTTAGTAATTTTCTTTCACGCATAAACGTGAAAACGTTATAGAAAAGCACTTGCATATCTCGAGAGCTAGAAACAAGTTTAAATGGATTCTAATTTCTCTCTCTCTAAGTTACTACTACATCAATTCAAGTTTTTGTTTTACTGACATAAGTTAATAATCTGATTGATAAACACTACAACTAGGTGACATCCCTTAAATTAAACAAAACAGACCGAATGGTTTCGAGCAACGAAGACACGATTTAATAACAAAAGCACCAGAAAAGAATAAGGGAGTATAGAATCAGTTGAAGATGACAGCAAACATGAGAGTCGAGAGGAGACATTGATACTACAAAAACAAGCATTCCAATAAGAGAATCAAAACAAGGATACATTCGCCTACGTGACAGAAAAACAAAGAATCCAATTCCAATTAAAAAAATATGCCAATAATTATTCATAATCTAGACCAAGTTCCACAGTGTGATGCAGAGAGCATAGAAAATGTCTAAAACACATCACCAGCAAACCCAAGAACAATTCACGAAAATAATGACAAAAAATAAAAATAAAAATGATACGGGGGAAACAATGACATGTACATGAACAAATCAACCAACATCAAATGATCAAACAATTTCCCCTTAAAGAAATAGAGCCATAAAACAGAGATAAACAAAATTAATCCATATACATGTCAGTGAACAGGTGCGTTACCAAGACACAAACCATCATTAAAACATATAATTACTCAAAATAAGTTTGTCCAGCTCCAAACAAGGCAGGTAAACGACAATCACATTCCAGAAAAGGAAAAAAAATCATTAATTAACAATAAGAAAACGGCTCATAAACAATTAAACATCAACTCCAAAACCCCATACACTAAAAATCAAAACCCAGAAATTCAATTTCAAGCAAAATCAAGGGGAAGAACCCAAAACCCCCAAAAGTGATCACACAAAACACTACAAATAAACAGTAAAAAAAAACCCCAAAAAGGGAAAATCAAAACACACTTACAGAGTATTAGCATGCTGAATATCAGCTTCAAGCACTTTAAGAGAGTCCTTGAACGATTTTCTCATGGAAGAAACATACATCTCCACCAAAACCAAGCAAAAACACAGCCAATTCCTCCAAATTTTCACTCAAAAAAGTCCCCAAAAAAACCCAAAATTCCTCGAAGAGAGAAGAACAAACCCTAATTTTATTTCTCTCTCTAGAAGTGGGTGAGTTCCGTTTTCTCTCTCTAGAAAGTGTGTGTGTGAGAGATTTTAAGACCTTCGTGTTGGTTCTGTGCAGTGGCTCTTGAAGGCGAAGGCAGAGAGTGGGGAGGGACACGTGGCGGATGGAGGGCTCTGGAAGAAATAAAAATATTTGAAATATTAATTAATTAGAGGATTGAGATAATATTAATTAAAATAAAGAAAAAAGGAGAGATTAGTGAAACGCTGCGTTTTATTGGTGATGGCCTTATCCGTTTGTGCCAACCGGTTTTATGGGATATTTCTGTCTCCCACTATCACCGGTCTAAATTCCTATTTCCTCCCTCTCTTAAATTACCACTCCACCCCTTTCTTCTCTTTTTTCTCATAATTTTGTTTTGCATAAGAAAATAAAATTTTGTAATTGAATACAATTTATGATCATATTATACCATTTTTTTACGAGAGCGATAAGATTCAAATTCATCACCTTTTATTATTGGACGAGTTGCATGAGTGTTGGTTATATGATTTCGTGTTTATCCATTCTCATTTTACGCTCAAAAATTCGATCTCTGAAATCAATATTTGTAATCTACCTTCTTCCAAAAACCCATCTCCTTTTATCGTAAATATACCAATGATAATTTTTCTTATTGGAGATTTATAAATCAATTATATAATTTATTATAACAAATGACTTATTGAACTCGAGAGAAATTCATAAAACTGATTTCATAAATTGTATCCGTGACTATAAAATGTAAATAGATTAACATCAAATCAGATAACTAATAGCGTCACCCATTCATTTAGTAATTAAAGAGGTACTTGGAGATGGAGATTTAATCTCACCCTGTACCATTTGAAATATGCAAATAATTTAACTATGGTATATGCATTACCACTCTTGCAGGCCAAAATAGAATCAAATATTTTTAGTATTAAATAAAATAATAATAA
>JBBMEF010031031.1:0-15881 GCA_037832685.1 Sicyos baderoa | reverse complement strand
AAAAACAAAAAAAGAAAAAGAAAAAGGGATCGTTATTGGAGGGGCCTCAACTGGGCTACTTCTTGTCGGGTTATATGACCCGACTTGTCAATTACGTAAAGCCCTACGTCGGCCCATCACCATGTGGGTTTACCACTGGGCCCACCGACATTGCTCCTGGCCCACTATAATATATTCAAAAACTTTCCTTTTGTTCGGTCTTCAAACAATCCGACAATCCGAGTAACCCCAACCAATTTAATTCAATTTGATGAGTTGAGGTAGGTTAAATACATAAATGCATTAAGTTGGGTTCAAAATAATGAAATTTTCATGAATTGGGTTAGATCAATGGTTGACCTAAAATTAACAAAACCCAACCCAACTAACCCGAAATAATAATAGTCAGTGATTTTTAATTGAATATTTTACCTATTGAATATTCAAATTCGTTTCATTAACTTTGTATGACTAATTTGATAAAAAAAAAGAAAGTATATTTACATTGACAATGTACTGATGAACCCCATGACCTAATTCAACCCAACCTTAAAATATAATGATTGAGTTGGGTTAGATTGTCTCTTTATTTGAGTTGAATTGGGTTGGAAAAATGAATAATCCGAAAATATGGGTTGGATTGAAAACTTTCTTCAATCCAACCTAACCAAATTCAATAATCTTTGAGATTTTTGTCTTTTTTATTTTTATTTTAAATAGGATGGAAATTTAAACTTATGATCTTATGATCATTCGATACATCAGATGTCATTAAGTTATTATTCTTGTTGGCACAATATTTAGGATTTGATGATTCAAATTTAATATATATTAATTATTGCGTGGGTTCACACGACTCAACAAAAATATTTACTTTTTAAATAATATGAGATGTTGTTGTCATGTAATTCATGTTTCTTAACTAACATATAAATGACATTTGAAATGATGGATAGAAATTTTAGAAGTGGCTTTTATGAAGAATGGAGAGTTATGGAAAAATATCTTAAATAATGTTACATTATATGTGTTGTGGTTAAGTTTTCATGTTTATGTCTTTCATGAATTTCATAGAATATCTAATAAATCTATGAATATTTCTTCAACATATATAAGATATTTTTCTAGTAGTAGTGAATATAATTTATGTTAAATAAATGATTGAACTTTCAAACTCTATGTCAAATAAGTTGATGAATCTTTAAAAAGTTGAATAAGATAATAATTTATCACGCGAAACATAAAAAAAAATATCGATTTGTAGCAACAATATTTAAAATTGAAGGAATCCAACGTGCAACTTCAAAATCGATAATATATATATTAATTACCGTTGAATTCAACTTGATTTAGCCACTTAATTTTTACACTTGAAATATCAATACTTCATGAATGTTATGCCTTCTCATTTTTTTAATGTTATGCATATTGCCGACTTATTGGATTGACCGAGTATATTTGGTCTAGTCTTACTTTATAAGATTGTTTATTTTTAGTTCAACAATTTAAGGTAACGAACTCATATACATAATTTTTTGTTAATGCCGCTGAGTTATAGGCTATAGCTATTGTAGCATAAATTTGTGGGTGTCTCTCTATTCATGCATGAATTAATTTTATTTCATTTTCTTACTTCCTATTCATCCATTTATTCCTTCACAGGAAAATGAAATTGAAATATATTTGGGTCATTACATTATTAAATTCAAATGCAAAATTAATAAATAGAAAATAATGTGAACAAGCAAAGTTTGACATTCACTTAATAAACAACATGACTAATATACAACTAAAAATCAAGCAAAACCAGCCCTCCAATTATTGACACCAAGGGGAAGTGCCCAATCTTCTCCACCAGGGTAGTCTGGGCCACAACCCACCATCTTTATAGGAGGCAAGGGAGTTCCATAGTTCATGGGGCTTGGGCTCCTTTGCCCTTGATAGGCCATCGTTCCGCCGCCCGAACTCGACGAGTCGCAGCCCGACCCACGAATTGATCCTCTCCTCATCGACATGTTCCATTTCGGTCCTTGATGTTTGATTGAGCCTTGGCTTCTCACCTTGGCCTTAGCGGATTGAGTTGGGGCCATGTAGCTAGGGAGATTCTTCGAAATCGATTGTCGTTGTTGTCTAGATGAGTATGACTCCGAGTTAATAGAGTCCAAATTTAGTTGGGTCAAGGCATTGAGGTCCATCTCGATGGTCTTCTCCGACACATCGTCTGCGGTAGTGGCGATGGTTGTAGGCGTGATATAGGACTCACGCGCATTGGAATGACGAGCATGATATGGTTGAGAAGACATCCAATGCTCAAGCCAATTCCAACCATATTGAGCCTTGTCATGGCTAAACTCAAAATCATTTACATCTTCAACCAATTGTAATATCTCTTCATTTTCTTGTCTTTGTTGATGATGTTGCTATACAAACAAAAGTATCAAAATATATCATTGAGTTTAAAACTATACTTTAATATGTATCTAGAAACAACAATAATAATGAAAATAACTTAATTTAAATATGTATGCATTTTTTACCTGATAGGAATATGCATAAGCAAGAGCTCTTTCCCTTTTCATTAGGGCATCACGTTTTCTTGAAGATTCATTTTTTATTTTCTCTACACTTAGAACTCTACCATCCCAACCTTCCATCCCATATTTCTTTACTTTGTTTTTCAACAACTTTTCTTCTTCGTCGTCGTCTTCTTCGTCAAATCTCTTATAATAATTTAGGTTGGTCAATTGCAACCTACGAGCACGAACTCTCGCTTGCACCCGCACCAATGCTTGCATGCAACGCATTGTCATTTGTGCTTGTTTTCGCACATTGTGACCTCGAACCAATGCTTGCAGCCTAACTAACCCCTTGAGAGCACGAAGTGCTCGTCGAGCCTACAAAGCATCAAACGAAACATAGACATTCCATCACATTATAATGGTGAAGAACAAAACATAAATATGTTTGACTAATTGTAAAATGCTTTTTTAGTTCAATTCGATGGGTTTGAACTCATGACTTCTATGTTAGTTAACTCATGAATTCTGGTTGACAATTATAAAAAAGTTGTAAACTCAATAAAATAGTACGTAAAACGCGTGTCAACTGTCAATTAGTAATTACTATATATCTCGATATCTAAGTCAACAAATACTCAAGTTTAGTATTTGTAGCTACTTTTATCAAGTCAATCAAATGTAGCATAATAAGTATAGAATTTCAAATGTACAAACAAAAAAACATCCTTGAACTTTACAAAATTCCAACTAACTTACCAAGTAGCCTCTGTAGTAAGCTTGAATAAGTGTTGCTGCTCTATCTTCTCTAGAGTGCCACCCATAAGCAGCGACCGCAGTCGCAGCTGCAACGGCTATGGAATGATCTCGACCTTCAATCCTCGGCGTCGATTGAACGCTCTCGTCGTTCGTTAGTTCAGTTGAAACCTCTGTCGGAAATTGTTCAAATGATATAACCTCAGGAGCATTGTTGTTCTGCCATTTCTCCACATTCACAGTTTTCTTCTGCAAAAAAAAAAAAAAAAAGTTGATTAAAACAAACGTTTTAACATAATCATACATTGACTTGTAGATATGTTAAAAAAGTTCAATTAATGAATTTACATTCTATTCAAAACAAAAAAAAAAATGGTTCTTATATCCTTCTAATTTCACCCTTTTATTACATGATTTTTCTTCTTCTTTAATTTGATGTATGATGATCTTAATTAAAAACACAAAATTGCTTGAAAGAAAAGAGAGAAATTGTGTTTGGATGATGATGGAGATCTACCACCAAGATGCACATGATGGTTGAAGATAAATGATGTGATAGCTTAGAAGGTGTGACAACAATATTTCATATACATTTTGGGTCCTTCTATGCTCTCATGGGGGACCAAAAATATTGAACCTTTTCTTTTTCTTCCCCTTCTTTCTCATTCTTAAATGGGTGTAAATTAAATTCAATATTATGACATTCTCATCAATTCCCTCTTTTTCTTCAAGCAAAAGAAAATTGAAATTTATTGATCATAAAAAACAGAGAGAAAGTTGTAAACACATAAATCTCAAGTTATTTTCAAATATTTAATATTGTATTGTCAGGGGTAGTTGTATCCCACATTAATACATAAACTGATCCTAATGAAATGAAACACATACGAGAAAAGGCACTTTCAATTTTTGAGAGGATGTTGTGATGTCACCAAAAACTTAGATTGATAGACTGTACTAAATTTAATTATATGAGCACATATCTCACATTATAAAAGTGATTAAATTTTCTAACACTATTTCATTCATTATCATTAATTTTGAGTTAAAATTTTATGTCGGCTAATATAGTATTAGAAGTCGTTAGAATCAAATGAGTATTCGTTTCAATAAAAACAAAATGAGAATCCGATTAAAAAATGACGAATTCAAAGAGGGGCATCATCTCGAATGACATGTTGATGATCTCACATTGTCAATGGATTTTGAGTTATAAACTCACATTTTCTAATACAACCAACATTCCACTCATTTATAGGTTTGAAATTTTGAAACATAACTAACAAATGGAAATTAATATCAATCGAGGAGTAAACAACATCAAACATAAGACTTTTTGCTCTAATACACACGTTAAACCACAAATCAAATCAAAAATTTAAATCAATCAATTTGGATAAATTTAATTATATGAACCAATAAAATGAAAATAGTGGTAAAATTGAAGAGAGATGAAAAACCAAACCTTGTTGTCCAATTCAGGGGAGAAGTCCTTGAAAGAAGTGGATTTGAAGACTTTCTTGACAGTGGAGAACCAGCCAGTTCCTTTCTTCCCCATTTGCAGGCACCAAAAACAGATCAAAACCCCTTCAAAAAAAAAAAAAAAAATCCAAAATTACTTCACAATACTTAAAGGGCATGAAAATTTCACAAAAAGGAATCAAGTTTTGAAAGAAAGATATGATTTTTTGAAGACCCAAATGAAGAAAAGATGAAAGTGATATAACCTAGAAGAGCTTTGGATTAAGAGTGATTGAAGAAGGAGAAATTGTAGCTAATAAATTATGAGAGAGAAAGAAAAATAAGAAGAAGAGAAGTTGCCGTTAATGTTTAAAGGGAATCACGAGGGGGAAAGGTTTCTTTTCTTTGTGATAAGTGAACAAAATTATACTTTATAATGATTTTTGTTGAGGTTGTGTTCAATCTTGGGGTATCAGGTTCGAGACTACTGTAGATTAATTTTTCAAGTGATTTCGAGTTTAAAAGAGCGAAATTCTAAGTTCTCGAATGATACAAAAAAAAAAAAGATACAATATAATCTCATTGAGAAATGTTAGCCAATAAACCTGTGAAAGTGTGAGATTAAATTATGAAACAACAAATATTATTAGCCCAAAATTATGTTTTAACCTATAAATAAACTCCCTTCTCCTTGGTAAAATGGGGAAGGGTATAATGGGAGATAATTGCACTAGAGCAATTATAGGTGTGTTCATGAAGGATTTTCCAATGTGTCCAAATAATTACCATGCTTTTATGAACAATAATACACATCACTTTTTGACCAAGATTATGCAACACTTATTTTTCCATAATACTTACATTTTCTATATTTGTTGATCATGACACACCCTAGATAGATAGCAATACTAAAGTTTGATATTACTTTTCTTATTATAAAGTTTTCAACCACATACTTTTCTTTTACCTACATTACTTGCATTTTTATGGTTTTAACTCAAGTATAATAGGATATTGAAAGGTTAATTTCATCAAAAAGTCTCTTACAAATGAAGTGAATTCGTAAAAGTGGAGTGAAAATGTATTAACACCAAACCAAATAACCAATTGTGCCACTAACCTATTCGGTATTAACACATCTTTTATGATGAATTCAAGGATAATTAATAGTAGATAATTTGAATTCATGACTTATTAATCATAAAATATATTTATCTTGATTGAGTTATTGTTCTGGTCGACTATAATACATAAGTCTTGATATACGTGGAGAAGTATAATAGTTTAGTATATTTAATTCATATATATATATATATATTCATTAAAAAGAAATCATCCTCAATTCTATATGTTTTAAAAGGTTTTTTTAGAAGTGTTTTAAAAGGTTTTTCTATGCTTTCTAATATATATATATATATATATATATATATTATTTCGATGCGACCGATTGTATATATTTTTTAAATCGTTGATTTTTCTAACAACTTTATGATATATTTCCTGTAAATATTCCATTTTAAGTCGACTTTGGCAACTAGAAATTTTTTGTTGGATCAAATGTAACAAACAAAAACATTGTTTGTCTTACAAGCAAGATGATAGAGAAAGATAAACTGTGGAATAAATCAATAAATAAATATATATAAATTTCTTAAACCTTAATCCATTACCCCCAATTTAGTTGCAAATACACACATCTAATAAATTGTAAGTTGGGTTGTCTTTTTGGATTAGATAGATATTTCTTTTTCATATATAAGAATTAAATCATATTTTTAGTTTTCATAAAATTGTGTCAAAATTTAGCAAAACTATGTACAACTTAGGATATCAAATTAACCTAAATGCAAAACTTAGTCATGAGATTTTTTCTCAATTTTATTTTAGCAAATATTTTAGCAAACTATGTACAACTAGTAAGTGTTTAGAACAGTATTTGGACAACCTTATTCTATAAACAAGATAATCTCTTAATGATTGTGTGACAATATAATCTTAGTTTTCATAAAATGAATGATTTGGTATCTCACTATAAAAGTTAAAATTGGAAACTGTTGTCTATTTCTCTTCAAATTAATGCCAATAATGAGGAAATTATAATATATAGTTCCATCACATAAAAACAGTCCTATCTCCATCTTTGAGCTGTGAAGACTTTAATTATAAATCACACAATTTTACTTTATGGTTGGCCCCTACATATATATCATAATGTATATCACAGCATATGCCACAAAATAGAAAAACTGAAATTAAATTAACTTCTATACTTATATAGAAAACACTGGTTAAGAGATAACAAATCTATTCTTGATGAATCTCCATATTGATTTTGTCTTCCAACTAATTCTCCTTTCGAACAAAGTATCGTATGCAAGCCTACTTACTGAAAAGTCATTTTTCGAATTATACTAAGCACACAAATCACAAATTACATTTGAATCGGAAGGCAAGCTCAACCATAGATCCACCCGATTTATGTTTGAGCAAACAACAACTTCTCTTTATCGAGGCAACCATTTCAAAAGTACTCTACACCGGAGTAAACTATAGTTATAATCACACATAATTTTCTCTCCACCCAAATTATATAAACACTCTGTTTAAAGTTTATTACTTCTCACGCCATTTATCTCACTTTTCACAAGAGACTACAAGAGAAGATTTATGTAGAGTCAAGTACATCACATTTAAAGTGCTTCTAACTATGATGTTTTGAAACGAAAACCACATATCTCTTTCTACTATCTTCGGAAGATACCACTTTCTTACTCCTTTAAGATATTTCTTTGCATCTTTGTGATTTATTGCACCTTTACGATTCTGCACATTTTCGATATGAGACAAACTTCTTCTAATATTTTACTAAAAATCGAACAAGAACTGCCATATGAGATATTTAGTTTTTAGATTAAAAAAAAAAAAAAACTATGTTCTTTAGAATTTCGTTGGGATATATTTGGGCTCTTAAATCGAACATGATAGACTTTTATTTTAGAAGGTCCAACAATGAGTTTTACAAATTGGGCTATTGGCTATTACAACATTTTAATCTAATTCTCATTCTCATTCTGAACAGTGGACATGTGGGCTGTTTTCACTAATTTCAAATGCAAATCATTTCTATTTTGGGTTGGATTCCAAATCACAATCCAAAATATGCTACTCTCTCTCTCTCAGAAACTTTCATCAGATTTCTCTTCCTCTTTCACTGAACCAAAGGATTTGGGTTCAAAATTGCCTATTTGATATTGAAAGTTCATAGATTTGCAACATTTGAACCAGAGGAACTGAATCACATCTGGGTTCTGAAAAAAAGGAGGAATTTTTGCTGAAAATGTGAAGAAGAAGAAACAGAACTGAAATTTGCCCTTTTCTCAACACCCTTTTCTTATTTTCACACTTTTTATTTGTTATGATGAAACTGGATGAGATTGACAACTCTAAAGTGCCAAAAGATGAAATGCAAGATGGAGGGCTCTCTCATGAAGATCCAACCAGCCTTCATTCCAAGGTTAAAAATCCTACCTTTTTGTTTTGTCATGTTTATGTGATTCTAAGTAAGGGTAAATTGTCAAATGGGGTCTCTTTCAGAAACTTAATGTCAAAATGGGCCTAATTTCAAATATTTTATAAAAAATGACAAAAAGTTGCAAAGATTTTATGTTCATCTGGTTCATGCAGAAGCTTCAAGATGATCTGCAAACGCTGGGGAGGAAAATTCAGCTGCATGAGGACAACATAAGATTTCTAGGAACTTTGAAAGACAAATTAGTTGACTCCATTATTGATTTGCAAGGTACTCTCATTTTCCTTCCTCAACAAAGATTCATACTTTTTAAGTCCAACCATTTGGAGTTTTTTATCTTTGAAAATTTAGCCTATGAATGCAAGTTTCACCATGTGGATTTCCTTGGGTGTGTAATCAACTTAGTACATTTGTTTTCTAAAACCAAGTTGTATTTTGGAAACAAAAAAAAGTAGCTTTCAAAAATGTGTTTTTGTGTTTTGAAATTTGGCTAGGATTTCATATACTTCATGTAGAGAGAAAAAATCCATGGTGGATAAATTAGGAGATAATAAGCTTAATTTTAAAGGACTATTGGTTGACAAATGGGGCCTTGGTTTTTTTTTTTTGGTTTTGAACATTAAGGCTGCAACTATTAATTCAACCTATGAATTTTCTTACTTTGATAAGTATAATTTACCTATGCTTTTAAAATCCATACTAAAATTTGAAAACTAAAAAAAATAGCTTCCAAAGACTTGTTTTGTGTAAGATTCAAATACTAAAGATAAATTGTAGAGAATTTGAATAGAAACAAGAAATTTCATTAACCAAAAACAAATTACCAAAGTGGCCTCGGATCCTTAAGAAACTTTTTATCACAGTTACCCTAGGAAAGTACCATGCTTCGAGTACGCCTAAGATTGAAAACAAGGATGATTCTGATACTCAAAGTGAAGATAAGCCATCTGATCAGGAACAGATAATACAGCAGGAACAGACTGCTGCTAGCATTTTGTGCCACCTGAAAACTAATCCAGAGTTGCTTGCTTCTGACCCTGCACTGTCTGATGATGTGCTTGGTGTTGTCGCCGAGCTAGGAAAAGTATATGACAGTGGCCTTAGCAGGTCTCTTTTACTTCCAATTACTGGCTTCTCATATTTTTTGTAAACTCATTGCCTCGTGTTAATTAGCACTGATATGCATAAGTTATTTCCTTTGAAAGTGATGTTAATGGCAGTGGCATGAGCCATGGGGATGAGATTATCCAGGATGCTTGATGGTAGAGCCGAATATAAGAACATTAGCTGATTCATGTTAGGTTAAGTTACACTTTTAGTTTACATGGTTTACATTTGAAACGTATTAGAACTATTCATTTGTTCCCATAGTTTGGTCAAATGTCTTAAAACGTCCTTCTATGCTCACGTGCCACGTGTTTTCGGACGTGGTAGAGTGATGATGTGCTGATATTCATTGTAAGCCATGCCACTTTCTAAGTAAACATGCTAGGTAAGAGAACTATTAACAAGGACACGACTCGAGATTTAACCAAAATCTGGGGACTAAACTGAAACAAAGCGCAAACTACATGTACTGAAGTGTTATTTTGTAACTTCCCAAGTTGAATTCAAGCGTAAAGTTAAGGTGTTTGATAGCATAAGATATTAGTTTATTTAAACAATAGATTAGCAGAGATGGATAGTTTATGGAGAGATGGCTATTGGGTTTTATTCATTTTAGTGATCTTTAGGTGAAGAACTCAAAATTGAAGATAGTTAATGAAGAACGTCATAGTTCTATACTATAATCGACATGTTGTTCTTTATCGACTCCTTTTCCGTTTCTGGTTTGGAATACAGCCTTTTATCGGAGTATCTAGGAAAAGAGACCATGTTGGCTATTGTCTGCAAGACAAACAATGGAGTCAAATCTCTAGAAAAGTATGATAAGGAAGGATGCATAAATAAAACATCTGGCCTCCATGGATTTTTCACTTCACTCGGGAAAACTTTAGAGGGACGATTCAATGCGATATCTCTCGAAACATTGAGGTATTCGTTTTCTGACATGGTGTGGTTGTTTGGGCATTCCTGACTTTAGCACATAAAAATTCTGAACCCTTTTCTTACCGAGATCTCAACTCGCTCTTTGGTTCTTTTGCATCTAGGCCATATGCTGGTGAATTTGTGGCTGGCGATCTGCAAAGAAAGCTTGATATTCCAAAGCCAAGATTGCCTAATGGGGGCTTTCCAGCTGGTTTTATTGGTTATGCTGTTAATATGATGAACATAGACAGGACATACTTGTTTTTTCTCACAGCAAGCGGATATGGTCTTAGAGAGACTTTGTTTTATTCTCTATTTTCTCGTCTGCAAGTTTATAAAACAAGGGCAGAAATGCTGCAAGCCATTCCTTGTATAACGGATGGAGCGCTTTCTTTGGATGGTGGGATTATTAAGAGGAGCGGTCTGTTTTGTCTCGGAAATAGGTACGTAGCTTTTCGTCCCAACTTGAATGATTGCTCTATTATGAATTTGAATCCCTACCGTAGTCATTGTCCTAACACTAGCGGGTTTCCTATTTATGAATATTTACTTTTAGACCTTCTATGGTATTAGGGACGAAGTGAAGGTGATCTTTGCAAAGCCCTCTACAAATTCAATCCTACCTGACCATTACATGGAATCTGAGTGGCAGATGAAAGAAATGAAATGGAAGAAGGAAAAGATGATCGAAGATATGAGGAGAGAACAAGCGCTGCTTGATAGCGCAAAGCTTAATTTCAAAGGAAAGAAAGCAGACTTTGTTCAGTTCCTAGCTGAAACTGCCGCTCGGGTAAGCTCCGAACCAAACTAACAAACATGATGTACTGTGGACAATGGATTAACATTCTACTTCAATTCGTAACAATCTAGCTTCTGTCTTCTGATTTTCTTTTGCTCTTACTTTTTCTTGTTTCCTTGCTCTGGAATCTTGTTCAATGACATGACCATCATGCTGAACGAGTCATGCGGTTAACTGTGTTAGGTATCCAAACACCTTAACCTCTAGAAACACAGAAAATCGCACACAAACAAAAAGAAAAAAATTAAGAACCAACACTTTGAGAGTTCTTCAATAGATAGTGGGGTTATTCATTATATTCAAAATTTGAGCAACAAGAGAAAAACCACCCAACTATTCGAGAGAGTTAGTTTTCTCTCTTTGACATTCAGTCTACCCAAAACATTCATTACCTCCAACTATCCTACCAACAACAAAATATACCTTGCACTCCAACCTTCCTATACAACACACACTCTCACAACATGATCCCCATGGCCTAACTAACTACCTTTTTGTGCATTTGTCCCTCCTAAGAGAGCTCATTGGTGTTGCAGATATGTAGTTCTAATGAAATTGTTAGACTGGTAGTTGATACAATTAAATTTACCCTAACCCACAAGCTTAAGCTTTTGGGTTGATTGGTGATTTAACATAATTCGACATGGTATCAAGCAGGAGGTCCTGAGTTCGAATCCATGTCAAGTCGTTTCCTCCCCAATTAAAATTAAATTCTACTTGTAGGGCATTTCTCAAAATTTCTAAGCCCACAGGTGAGGGGGAGTGTTAGACTGTTAGTTGATATAATTGAATTTACCCTAACCCATAAGCTTAAGCTTTTGGGTTGATTGGTGATTTAACATTATTCGACAAAAATGTTATTAAGGGTTGATTAGTTGCTACTTGATAGTTACTATTTCAGTTGCACTATTGTATTTATCTACCATTGCGTAGAGTGTTTAAATACTTATTGTTAGTTTGATCATCTTTAATGAGAAAGTTTACTTTGATAGTTTGATGATCAATTCTCATTCTTGCTATTAGTTTAAGATAGTATCAGAGCGGCGATGGTCTAAAAACCAAGACGATTCACTCTTTTCTTCTTCGTATAATCGATGGCTTCATCGGATACGATTTTTCAGATCTTGTTTCTTCCTTGCAGACTCAGAAACTCGTCAATCTGGGGAGCAAAACTTCAGTACCACAATTGACGGATGAAAACTTTCTTTTATGGAAGTTTCAGGTGTTGCTTACCTTGCGTGGTCATGAATTACAAAAGTTTATTGATGAGGACTATGTAATTCCTGGGAAGTTTCTCGACTCGCAAGGTTCTTCCTCGTCAGAGCGTACCATGAATTCTCATCATGAACATTGGATTCGCCAAGACAATCTCATTAGGACATGGTTGCTTGGATCAATGTCGTCTACGATCGTCTCAGAATTGCCTGATTGTAATAGTTCGCGCGAGGTATGGCAACATTTACTTGCTAGGTTTTCATCCAAGAACATGGCTAGAGTTTAGGGCTGCAAGAGTACTTCCAAAAAATAGATATAACCGATTCATTAGTTGCAGCTGAGAAATTCGTTTCACTTGAAGATCATGTATTTAATATATTTGCTCGTTTAGGCACTGAATACAACTCGATAGATTCTGTTCTCTCTGTGAATAATGAGATGCCTTCTTTATAGAAAGTCTATTCGAAGCTTTTAATCCATGAAAGTCACCCTTAACGCCATGACTCGAGTTTGATGAATTTTGATGGCACTCTACCATCTGTAAATCTTATCGTCCATAATAAAGCGAAGAATTCTCAGCAAGCAAATTCTCCAACGTCTTTTGGCTATGAAGCTATGTATGAATAATAATACTTCTTCGTGTATTCATGGGAGGTGAGACACCATTTTATACATCCATAAATTAAACTAATTTCTCTAATAATAGGATATCGTTTAACCAAACTAAATTGGAGAAATACAAGAGAATAAATCCCAACTAAGCTAACAATTGTCCTGCTTCGCTCAAGCTAAGATTTGTTTTATGAATTGCCTTGGTCAATATATCCGCAACTTGTTGTTGTGATGACACATATTTTAGTGTGATTATATTAACCTCGATCTTCTCACTAATGAAATGACAATCTATCTCAACATGCTTGATTTGGTCGTGTTGTATCATATATGTCATCTTTTATGGTCTCATATACTATGTTATGGACATCAAGATGTAGGTTTAGATCTAGACTTTGTTGAACATGTGAGGGTTGCTTTTCAGGTTGTCTTGGTCTACGAGAATATACTTGTAATTCAGCTAGAAGGTTGATGCAGGAACAATTTCGAGAGTTGACTCGGGGATAATTTTAGGATAAGAACTTTTAGATGAGTTAAAAGGGAAAAGAGGTATGCAATCCAAGTTGTGTGGTTTACTAGTATCATTCTCTCTCTGAAATGCATAATTGGATAAATAGGATAGGTTTTCAAAGAATGTGACATCCATGTATGAAAGAATTGATGGGTTAGAGGATAATAACATTTATAGTTCTCATCAGGGAAACATATAAGTAAAACACATTTAATGGACCGCGCATTAAGTTTAGTACGAAGCTGAGGGTAGACATAAACAAAAGCAATACATCCAAATATTTTCAACTATATGTTGGACACAAGGTGAGATGTCGGATATAGAGTAAGTAAACTCTTTAAAGGTGTTTGGAATTTGAGAATGCGGGACGACATGCGATTTATTAGGTTTGTAGCTCTTAGAACATCACCACATAAATTGTTTGGGACATTATAAGTGAGCATGCAAGATTCAATGTTATCAAGAAATTGACGATCCAACGTACTGAGATTGAATATCAAAGTCTTGCACATATCTTTCATATCATAGAAAATCTCCAGCTTAAACAAGTATGGTCATCTTCCAACAATAGGAAATGAACCAACCTACCCCAACATTTTTTTTTTTTTTTAAAAACTTTCTATGGTCTCCGAATGTTCCCATGGATAAGGGAGAAAGACTATGAGATGAGATATATAGATGAGGTACATATTGAGTGTGATTGTGTTTAGAGAGTGAGTACTAATTTCACATTGATAAATCAAACTTTTTTATGGACAGTCAAGGAAAGAAACGAACACCCAAGATAAGAAAATTTTGGGTGACCCAGACGGTAGTGCCACATCATGACCAAGTTGTTTTTATTTGATGGATCTAAGGACTTCAAAACACAAGCAGACTCATTACTAGACTAGACTATAAGTTCATTAATTAGAGGTATTGATCCCAAGCTCTAAAAACTTACAATTTTGCAATGAATTTAGTTTGACAATTTAAGTCTTTAGTCAACTTACTCACAGATAATAAATTATATTCAAGTTGTGGTACAAACAATATAGACGGGAGAATCGAACTGAATATTTGGTACAATGGTCATCAAAGAAACGTGTTATTTCTTGCTCGAGTACCAAAACAAACTTGCACGTGTCTGCAAATTTGGTATGGTTGAAGTCTCTTTTTTGTAGATTTACATATTCGTTTGTAATATCCTCCTATTGTGTGGTGTGACAGTTTGAGTGCAGTTCACCTTAGTGCAAATCTTATTTTGTATTCTATAACGAAATCATGTTGAGATAGATATATATGTTTCGTTCGTGATCCTGTTAAAATGATAGATTCATTCGAGCATGTCATCTGCCTGTCTCTTTAGATTGCTGATATTTTTACAAAGTGTTTATGTGCTGCAAATGCCTTTAAAGTCCAAGCTCAATGTACATTCTTCTTTGCTCATTAACTTGAGGGGATGCTAAGAAGGGCTTATTAGTGTTGTATATTTAGTGTTAATAATTTGTGTTTTAGTCCAAGCTCAATGTATATTTAGTGCTAAGGGATGATTTGTTACTGTTCAGTTGCACTGTTGTATTTATCTTCTATTACAGAGTCTGTTAGTTTGATCATCTGTACTCTTTTTACCCTTTCTTACATAAGTGTGATTAATTAGGTCTTGCAAACTGTCTTTGCCTCTAATGATCTGATATCCTCTTATAAGTTTGATGTAAAGCATACAATAAGCCATTGGCTCTTTTAAAGTTTAAGTGTATTAGATGAACTTTTATCATTATTTTACAATGACAGTTTTTTGCCGCCAATGCGGCTATTGTATAAACAAGCTGTCGTTTTTCTGTTCTGTCGAGTCATTTATTATATAATGGCAGCAGCAACAAACTCCAGTTGGAATGGGGAGATCAGCTGGTAAGTGATGCGGGGCAGAGATGGCTCGGTAGGCTCTCGAACGGATGGCTACATGTTTTGAAAGTCTTGGAGATGATTGACGTCGCATCGTCGCCATGTTTCACTGGATGCTTTGGTTTATTATTGTGTGATATTCATCAGTGTTGGAGTGCCATTTTTGTGTTGTGAAATATAATGTGGTTTTGCAAAGAACATGTATATATGAAGCTTCCTTTACAGTTCTGTGATGGTGCATTTCTATTGTATCTTCTCTCTATGCCTTTCAGGATTTAAGGTTGTAGGCAAATTTTCAAATTGTCTAAAAGGTTATTTGTTCATAACTTTAGTATTCAACATATTCCTAAAATATTTATGAACTTATGGAAAGGTATCAATTATTCTCACATGAACTTTGCAGATTTGTTTCAATAAAATGGGAAAATTAATGCAACATGCCAATTACGGTCTAATAAATAGGAAGGACATCATATTATAACATTAAAATGTAATTGATGTGACAATTGATACAAAGAAATAGATTTGTTGTAATTTTAGTGATATCAACCATAACTAACTTTTAATAGATTTGCAAGTATATAAAAAAAG
>JBBMEF010030933.1:0-15903 GCA_037832685.1 Sicyos baderoa | reverse complement strand
TTATTATTATTATTATTATTATTATTATTATTATTATTATTATTATTATTATTATTATTATTATTATTATTATTATGGGGAATTTGCATGTATATTACAATAGACCCCATCAATAGTATCTGAACAAAAATTACTATATTTGCAATATTTTTAAAATGTTACTATAATTCTATAATTCTAATGTGGGGGTAGGAAATTTACTATAGAGTGCAAATTCCTATTATTATTATTATTATTATTGTTATTTAATCTATAATTATCGAGACCAATTTGTAAGTGATTGAAACTTCGTAGAAAATTAATTTTTAAATAAATGACTACAATATATTGAATTTATCATTTTAGTCATTTTAAAACCTCTCGGGCTATTATCCCCTCCCCCATCATGTATTAAAAAAAAAAAAAAAAGAAAACTCTCGGGCTATTATAGCATTGTTTCATTCTTATGAGTGGATAATTAATGTCCCGTTTGATAACCATTTGGTTTCTTGTTTTTTGTTTTTCAAATTTAAGCCTATTCTCTCTTAAATTTCCTACAATGTGCTCCATCCTTCCTACCATTTATCCATCTTTCTTTAAGAAAGTAGGAGAATACTAACCAACTTTTAAAAACAAAAATAAACTTTGGGAAGCTATTTTTGTTTGTTTTTAAAAGTTGGTTGGTCTTCCCCTACCTTCTTAAGAAAAGATATATACATGGTAGAAAGGATGAAACAAATTGTAAGAAATTTGAGAGAAAATAGAATTAAATTTGAAAAACCAAAAATAAGAAACCAAATGGTTATCAAACGGGACCTAAAAAGTAGTTTTTTCTTGAAGCTCTTCTATTTATGTGTTTATTCTTTCGTATGAACATAGGATAATGACTTTTCTTTAATGCCAAACATATACCTTTTTCTCATCTTATTTCAAAAATTTGTTAATTCAAATAATTATATTATGAACTCGTGTCAAAGAAAAACTTATAAAACTGGTTTTAAAACTAAACTTTATGTAGTCTACTCCTATTTTGTATAAGGCTAACAAAAACATAACATTAATTAATAAAATCATATATAACTTAGTAATTATACTAAGTATTTAAATTTTCCTTCCTCAAATGTTGAATAATAAAAATAATATTTTATAACATTTAATCTATTTGCAAACTTTCATAATTCTGTCATTTAAAAAAAAACATTTCTAAACTTTGTAGGAACTCTTGCATTAAGCTCATAGAAAATACTCATAAAATATAAGAAACCTACTAATTTTCTGTTCCAAAAATACACACTACTAATTAACTATTAAATTCCAATGCCACAAGTATTTTTTGAGATACATTTAAAAAGAATAAAAAAGTATACATGCATTGAGACTTTTTTTTGTTTGTTTGTTGAAATATTTTTTTTTGTTTTTTGTTTGTTTTTGAGAATTGTTGTAATATTGTATTTTTTTTTTTTTTGAGATTACAATAATTGGGGGTGGGGGAGACTCGAATTCAAGACTTCTAAATCATTAGGTGAACATTGCTGTCGGTTAAGCTATTACTTCATTGACAGTTGTAATATTCTATTAAGAGAAGCAAAAACGTGGAATAAAACTACATTCAGCAATCATCCATATTGAAATAATGAGCAAAATAGAAACCAAATCAACAAAAAAAGCTTTAACATTATAGATTAAAATGGGAAATTATATTTTACTATATATGTGCATTAATTACCCCTTTTTTCTAAAATCATACAAAATCCAATCTAAACCCAAAAGTAAAGGGAAAAAGGAAATTGTAGCATGTATAGATTATAATCCACTGTCTAATTGTATGATTGAGTATATTAGCTTTCATTTCCTCTTCATTCCCTTTTCACCTTTTTCATCTAATTCCATGGATTGGACTACACTCCAAAAAGCTGGTTTCTTCTCTGTAACCCTAAACCCTAAAAATAAAAAACCCTAATCTCAATAGAATTAGAAACCCTAAACAAAAAGACAGAGCCTGCACGTGTTTAAACCCTCCTTTGTTATGATTGCCTGCATTAATGGCTCCCCAGCTACAGCTTCAAAATATATAAAATAAAGCCTCCCCTTTTCCGCCAACCATGTTTTGACACGTGTCATCTCGGGGATTGATTTTCATTTTAGTATCTTGTGGTGTGTTTGTGACGAGGGGATAATATGGCAAAAATGAGAAGGATATGCTTACATCTCTTCTTCAGAATTACCTTTTCTATTTTTTCTTTTAATAATTTTGTATTTTTTCTCAAAATTATTTATAAATTAATATCATAAGTGGGGTTAGGGATTGAAATTTTAAGGAAATTATGCACTCAGAACCACATGCATTCCATCAATTGTGTACTGCCCCTCGAGAATAGTGTTGAAATTTCATTAATGAAAATTTGTAAATTTTCATTTGAAAACAATCTTTAAAATTATAAGAAAAAAAAGTTAATCATGATTTGAAATAGAAAGAAAATATCAATAAAGAACATATAAATTGAAAATGAAATGAAGAATATGAAAATACATCTGGATTTTTGTTTAGTTGCTATTATTTTTGCCTATTCATCAATTTTAAAAGTATGGTTAAATTTTGTTAACAATAATTTTTTTAATTTTTTTTTTTTAAATTTAAAAACCAAATTTCAACTATTAAATATTTGTGGACGAAAATGAAAAAAAATGATAATTTTCAAATACCCATTGAAAACAAAGCACAACCACTTTCAAATAATACAAAAATCAAATATCGATTTCTAAATTCAAACTCATTATCATAAAATTGAAATTAATAAACGTCAAATAAAATAACCAAATATCATAAAAGAACGAAACTTATTTTTGTAACCATGTGTTCGACACGTGTTATCATGGGGATTGTAAATTTCTTTCTCTCTCTCTTTCATTCCCTTTTGCCACTTCAAGCCAAATGCCTAAATCCACTACTACAGATATCTGCTTCCAAAGCTTCTTCTTCTTCACTTATATAAACTTATCTCCTCCATTGGGAATTTGTGAGAAACTCAAAAAATAAGATAAAGTGAAGAAAAATGGAAGCAAGAAGTGATTTGGGGAAGTCAAGATTCAAGAGGGTTTGTGTGTTTTGTGGGAGTAGCACTGGCAAGAGGAACTGTTATAGAGATGCTGCCATTGATTTGGCTCAAGAACTTGTGAGTCCTTTTGTTCTTAATCTTTGTGTTATGTTTTTTAGTGTTGCTATTTTTTTTTTAAAATTTTGTATCTTTTTGTGATGTTTGTGAAGGTTTCTAGGAGATTGGACCTTGTTTATGGTGGTGGGAGTATTGGGCTCATGGGATTGGTTTCTCAAGCTGTTCATAGAGGTGGAAGAAAAGTTATAGGGTAATTTCTAAACTTCCAACTTTCTTTCTTTTTTTATTTTAATAATTTTTTTAGTACTTTTAGTTTTGATGAACTTGATTCTGAATTGGGATTGTGGGGTTTGTTTTTGTAGGATAATCCCAAGAACACTGATGGGCAAAGAGGTAATAAAGTTTGGTTTTTTTTAGGGTGTTTGGATCAAACAATCTTAGACCCCAATTAAAACCCTCTTAAAAGTTTTACCCACCAAAACTTAAACAATCTCCATGTATAGAAGTTTCAATATTTCTTTTCAACCACTCATAATTCTTAATCTCTTGATTTTCTCTATAATCCTTGAATTTGAATGTGTTTTTGGACAATCATTCATAACTAAAACCTTAGACTAATATTTTTGACACCAACCATATGTAACTTTTACTACTCAAAACCTTATCTTTATATCTTTAATTGGTTGAAAGTTAGAAACTTTAGGATTGGGGTTTAATTTGAAATATTTTTGTAGTTAACTGGGGAAACAGTTGGAGAAGTGAAGCCTGTGGCCGACATGCACGAAAGAAAAGCAGAAATGGCCCGCCATTCTGATTGTTTTATAGCTCTTCCAGGTCATTCATTCTCTTCTCTTTCTATTTTTTCACTTTTTTATTTTTATTATCAATTATATATATATATAACTTTTTTTTTTCTTTTTTTTTTTCAGGTGGTTATGGAACTTTGGAAGAGTTATTAGAAGTAATTACTTGGGCTCAACTTGGCATTCATGATAAACCAGTTAAGAAACACTATCATAATCTTCTGTTTTTGTTTTTTTTGAAACTTATTTAAGTCAACAACTATTCTTACACAGGATTTTTCTTATTTTAATATCAACTTTTTATCCATGTTTTTAAAAATCAAATCAAAATTGTAACTGTAAAAATAGCTAGCTTAGACTTTGTTTTTGTTTGTTTTGGCTTAAATTTGGCTAGAATCAAAATATTTCCTTGATAGAAAATGAAATCATCCTTATCTAATTTTGGTGAAAAGAATTGTGAATCTTAGAATTAAGAATTCCAACAAAATTTTGTTAGCTACATTTTTTTTTCTTCTAAATTTTGATTAAATTTATAAATAAATATGTAACTTTTTTTTTGTTTTTTTTCTCTTCAATATAGGTTAAATGCTTATATAAAGGCAAGCTTAAAAAAAGGCATAATATGTATAGGGGAAGTTTTATATTTTGTATAAGTTGGACATTAAAATTTACACAAATAATTTTCTTTTAATATTTTTTATTTGTAAAATAAATTTGTGTGGCACACTTAATCTTACCACATATACAAAATGCTCTCCTATACATTCAATACGGAAGTTTTCTTTTAAAGATATAAATCTATATATATATATATATATATTGTAGTGGTTATAAAAATTAACTAACTGTATGGAGGAGAAATAAATAATTTGAAAGTTAAAAATCACATAATGAACTTATGGTTTTAGGGCATGTTTGGTTTTGAAGAGATGGATTGAATTGGGTTGGGTTTGGATGAGATGGAAAAAGAAGATAAGTAAGAGTAAGTTTATGTTTGGCAGGGAGGAAGGAAGGAAAAGAAAGTGATAATAAATTTATGATTGATGTGACGTGAAGTAAAGTGTTGGAGATATTGGTAACTTATAAATTCATGGACTAAACATGTAAAAATTGATTTTTTTCTTCCCTTTTCAACTCTTTTTCATGGATCAAACATGTTCCTAATGTTTAACTTGATTATTATCAAGCAATGAAATCAGTGTGCTACTAATTTTCGGTTTTTTTTTGTATTATTATTATTATATTTTTAAAATTAGGGTGTTTTGCAGGTGGGTTTGTTGAATGTTGATGGTTATTATAACTATCTTTTAACATTCATTGACAAAGCTGTTGATGATGGGTTCATAAAACCATCTCAGAGAAGTATCATAGTTTCTGCCCCAAATGCCAAAGAACTTGTTCAGAAACTAGAGGTGAATTTTTTATTTTCTTCCTAATTCTTTCTTTCTTTCTTTTATGCTTTATAAATGTAATTTGTTCCTTTACAATAATCAAATCAACTAATCATGTTTTGTTTTTGTTCTAATGTTCTATTTAGGCCTCGTACTAACAACAGAAAATGATAAGAAACCTTCGAATGTTAGGATTTTTAGCCCTTGCACTGTCATCTGCCAAGAAACTAGTATTTTGTTATTTTTTTAAAAATTTAGTATTTTTTGTTTGCAAAAAAAAAATTAGACTTTGTTTTAATAATTTGATAAAATCTATAACATACTTTGAAAAATTAAATATGTATAAATTAGCTTAATAGCTATGTAGAACTAAACAGAAAAAAGAAAAGCCATGTGCGTTTATTGATTGTTTTGTTATAAGAATCACATGAATATAACTACTTCTTTAACACAAAGAACATTGCTAACCTCAGCAGTTGCTCCGTGACATTAGTGTATCAAAAAAGAAAAACACAAGAATGTTGACGTAGAAATAAATAATTTGATGGCAATTTTTTAGATGTTATTAAATGACTAAGTTCTTATTTTTTATATTCAAATAGATCAAATTTAGTTTTTTTTCTTATACCAAAGTGACCAAATTCCCATTTTCGAACAATATTGACTAAATTTAATTTAATTTATAATTAATGACATAAGACTTTAGTTTGCTTGGATAAGAGAATCTTAAGAAATGTTTTTAAAGTTAAATTTATAATAGAAAGATCTGGGAGTGACTGAGATATTTTGTCTTGGGCTTTTATATATAAAGCTAAAATGACATCCTAAAAATGTCATCATGAGTTGGACTTACTAAAATCAAATAAAATACACTTCTCCTAAACCTGTTCCTTTTATAATTATAATTGATTCAGTTTAGTTAGAAAATAATTAACTTTGAATTAATGTTAGTGACTATAGTTAGATTAATTGAAGTTGTGGATGAACTAAATTGAAACATTATGAAAGTGATATATGTATGAGTAAAAATAATAAGTGTAATGGGTGTGTTTGGTTAAGATGACTAACACTATTCATGGGGGAGGTAGGAATATGTACCTGTGCATGATGGGGTGATAGCAAAGGCAAAGTGGGAAGTTGAGCAACAGCAGCCACAAGTGGGGTTCACTGCCACCACTATGCACACCAAAATAGCTCTCTAAAATAACACATAAAATAAAATGTTTTTTTTTCAGCCCTTTTATTTTATTTTTCTTAGCTTTTTGAAATGATTTTGGATATCAAATCAATCATTCCCTAGCCGATATGGTAAGCTCGAAAGTTCACAAATCGACCAAACAATCTCTTGGCCCTTTATTTTGTAGTTTGGTTGTATTTTGATTCCTCTATGTACAAAAATATTATATATATGGAAGGGAACTGAAAAAGTAGTATAATTTTCTCATTCGACAAAATTTTTCGTAACTTGATAGTATAGATATTGCTTACATTTGTACTAAAAAAAAAGAAATCTACTTACATTTATAAGTTGTGTTAAAACATATTCTATAATCATGTCATGCAAAATTTATGAATTAGAATATTCTTGGTATGTTTATAATTTTAATTGGAGAGAGTTATATATCATATTTATGCATGGTTAGAGAGTTTTGTGAGTTATAAAGCTTCAAAATTTGTATGAGTTAGAGAAATCAATCAATTTGTATTGTGCTTGTGAATAAGTTTGTAGTTTAAGAAAATAAAATTCAAAACAAGTGAATTATTATTGTTAAATAATTTATGAGTGTGTACAATGTTTGTATTAAAATTTTCTCCATTCAACATTTTGATATACATACAACGAGTATTATTTGTCTTGTTAAAAATATTATTTCTAGTACTCTTTTATTACTCTGTTATTATTATCAAATATTGTTGGACTCGAGTATTATCGAATATTGAAGTCATTTATTTTTATTTACTTATGGGCTTTGGACTATATTCTTGATAGGGAAAGGGATTAAATTAGCTCGACCTATAGAATATGTATAGTCCATGATATTTGATATTTGATATTTCATTTCTCCTTTGGTACTTTGTAACATAAGCTCACAATTCTCAAATGGCATTGGATTAAAGCATTTGTACCAAATGTAGTTGATATATATATTGGTTGATATAATTAAATTCACCAAATTTATCAAAAAATAAAAAGAAATAAATAAATTCATCCAAACTTATTAATTAAGTTTTTTGGTTGATCAACGATTTAACATAATATCAAGTATGAGGTCACGAGTTCAAGTTATTGTTATTACTAAAGATAATGATAAGGAACCATCATAGAGTGACCTATTGTCAAGAAGGTCTTGGAGAATTAAGGTTGAATTAATGTTTTATAGATTTCATTGGCACATTCAAATGTTATAACAAGAAATGACATGTCCCGTGACATTAATCGAGATGCACACAAAATGACCTCGACAATCATAGACGTCAAAAAAAAAGAAAAAAAAAAGAATGATAAAGTGGAAAGTATTTTCTAAAGTATGATCTATTGCAATGAATGGTAGTGGGTGAGGGCTATAGCTTAAAGTGACTCACTTTTTTTAAATGTTTTTTGATTGAAGTGAATGTGGGGGTTGGGGTTTTGATAGCTGATGATTGATCATGAATTTAGTACCACCAAAGCAATAGGTTCATTTTTGCAGTGACAGAGACATATGTTTATTTTAACTTGAGCCTATGGCTGCTTTCTCTCATGTTTTCTGAAAAAAGCACTCTTCTGCAAATTTGGCAGAAACAAAGAAAAAAGGAGACTGAGTGAATTTTTGTGTGTTCAAAATGATCATATGAGATGATGATTCATTGATCAAGTTGGGTTTTTTTGTTTGTTGCATTTGGCCAATTTGCAAATGCTTTTTTCTTTTTTTTTTTTTTTGGATGTTGTTGTTGCATTCAAGTTCAATTGGATTGATGGACTTTGATGACTTCAATAATGATCTTGATTTTTTTTTTTTTTTTTTTTTTGTGAAAATTTGTTCTCTAGTTTGATCAATTGTTGAGAGGTGAACCGAAAAGGTTAGTTGCGCAATGGTTTCATTATTTGATTGTAAACCAGTTTAACACCAGTCTCACGGGTTCGAACCTTGGAAGAGTCGGCCAATTTGTACTAAAAAAAAATTGTTGAGAGATGAACCAAAATTTTTAATGTTTTTTTTTTTTTTTTTGCAGCCATGGTTTTGGAATCTTAACCCATTTGAACCCACGAGTTTATTATGATGTTATGAGGAAAATATTTTTGGACTAAGTTTGTCAAAGATATCAAATTCTAACGTACCCTTTCTAATTATGGCAACTTCTTACAAATATTTGATACCTAGCAAAATATTTCAAGTTTAATTTGATTAGAGTCCATCAATTTCAAGTTGAAACGTATCAGTCAATTATCTTGATTGACGCCTATCAATTTTGTGACTATCAATTTAACATGATCGAATTAGTTTTTGTTATATTTTTTTTTTTTTTTTGCTACCCATGAAAAATCCCCTATTATTTATTAAGTTGTGTTAGGAAGAAAACCATTATGGATGAACAATTTTCTTACTCACATATTTCTATAGAGAATACTGTTCTTCGATAATCCATAATTATTATTCTTACAATCATTATCATTCTCCACATAATTTCATTCTTTATTAGTTACTTTTTTCTAAACATAATCACTTTTCATTTTTATACTAATTATTTTATTCTTCTCATAATCATTCTTTGCATTCCAAATATAGATGTTGATGCTAATGCATGCAAACAAAATTTCATATTGCTAAGTTAGGAAGATCTTGGATATATAATGAGGAAACAACAACATTATTGATATGAGACATTTTGTGAGATGGCAAAAAACAAAGGCATAAAGGCTACATCATATTGATGTGAAGGTTTGTGGATGTTCGTTATCGCTAATAAGTAGTATAAGAGCTCAGCTCTTAACTTAGCAATGTGAGTGAAGGTTTGTGAATATTGTTGTCCCGTCCCTAACAACAAATAATTGTGCTTCTTATGATCATTCTTATGATCATTCTTCTTCCTACCTTAAATGTACCCCCACATAGAACATGAAAATGATTAGAGATAAGGTAGGGTGATGAACATGTGGGTGGGGATAACCGATAAGCATCATCATAGGGCGGCCCTTGTGTAAAAGGAGAGAACTGAAAAGTGGGGTTGTTTTGTTGTACATTTTGGGTCAATTGAAAGACACGTAAAGCTCTATTCCATGGGGTAAACAAACCCTAAAAAAGTATGTCAAGGCAGAAGGGTCCTTCTTTTGTGGGGCAATGTGGCCTTAACTGGGGACCCTTTTTCATGTGTCTCTTATTGTCAAACTTGCTGTTTGGTGTGGTGCTCTCTCTCTCTCTCTCTCCTGTTCTTTCCATGTTCTTGTTTAGTTTTATTGCCAATCATGACACAATTTTTCCATTTGGGTCAACCACATGAATGAGGGTAGGGTAGTAAATAGTGAGGGAAATTAGTGTCTAATTATGAATGTTTGATTGGAGGGGTAATTCAATCAATTGCACCCCTCCCAAATATCAACTACTTCATTCTTTTTCATATTAAACAAATTTTTTTACATCCGATCACTCTCGATCCTTCCCCAAACAAAGTTTTCTGTCATTTTCACTTCAACTCCTCGTATTAAACAAGATTTTCTGTTCATTAATGTTCCACTCTCAACTATTCTTACCATTTCATACCAAATGTTTTATCTTACAAAGTTATATTTCCTCTAATTAAACCCTAACTTTTAACTACGGCTTTGTTAGGTTTGCGGGTTGGGATCCAGATTCCCCGGAATCTGGATTCCAGTACCGTAATCAAATTTTTCAAAATTTTAGTGTTTGGTTTGTTGTATTGATAATCTAAAATAAGAAGAATGTTATTTGGTTTGTTTAAAAGATTAGATTTTCGAATCTCCGGATTCTAAACCCCGGAATCAAATTCCCCAAAATCTTTACATTTACCAAATAACATATTCCAAATGACAAACCAACAAGGCCTAAATATTACCAAACATTCCCTAAAAGATTAAAGAATGATCAATTCAAAAGCATTTCTTTAGATGGAGTAATGCAATCTAACTATAACTATATAGAATAAGAAAAGGGAAAAAGAGAAGACATTTTGGAATGAATTATGGGGACATGACTCTCCAAAAGAGAACCAACCACTCAAACAAATAAAGTGGAGGGGGGAATAGAGAAAGATGATATGATTGGTGAAACAGTTGCAAAAGGTTGATGGTGATGAAAATGATGCACATAATTGCTCTCTAACTTTATAAAAGTAAAAAAAAAAAGGAAAAAAAAAGCAAAATCATATTTATTTAATTTGGTTCTTTTTCACTGACAAACCCCATCTTCTTTCTCTTGTCTCTGTCTCCTCCATTCCCTTCTTCTCCTCTTTGTGTCCGTACACCTGATCCTCCTCTTAACCCCTACTTTCATTTTGATTCATAATTGGGAGCTTTCTTTTGACCATTGTGTCTTTCAGTTTAGTTCCCCAAATCATCATTCACCTGGTTTTTCTCTTTCTTTTTTATTCTTGATATGTATGAGAGCTTTAAGACACAAACAAGAAGACATGTTTGGTTTTACTGTTTGTGTTCTTGTTTCAAAGGTGGTTAGAATGCAAACAAAGTTGCCTTACATCAGTTAGAATGAGGGTAGATAATGGAGTATACAATTGATGACAACTATTTTCATTGGTATGCAGTTCTTTGGGTGAAACCAAAACCAACATCATGAGGGCGTATTGCTCAAAATGGACAATATCATACCAATGTGGAGATTCAAGTTGGATTAAAGATGTTTAGAGTCGAAAGACAAAAAATTGTGATAGTTTTTATCAGACTGGCAGTGTACTCTTAAGAGAAGAGGATGTTTGGTCCTGGATATGAGCCTAGACAAATTTACTAGCGGTGTACCCATAGGAGAAGAGCAGTTAGTTGGATATAATAGTCGTTGTGGAAATCTGTTCTATCGAATTAACGGTGTACTCTCAGAAGAAGAGAAGTTGGAGACCCTTTGAGAAGAGGCTCAGTCTTTGTTTGTGGGAAGGATTATTGGGATACAAACATGTTGTCTCACATTATTTAGATGAAGGAAAGATCATGAGTATATAAGTGATGAAACAATCTCCATTGATATGAGACCTTTTAGGTGAAACCAAAAGCAAAACCATGAGAGTGAATACTTAAAGTGAACAATATCATACCAATGTGGAGATTCTTATCAAAGGCTCTATCTCAAAATTAGTTCAATGCGAAAAAATAGTCTCTGTATTTTATAATTGTTGCGAGATTTATTTTCCTCTTCAATATGAGACCTTCAACCTGCTTTCATAAAATAGACACTTCATTAATTTTACTATTATTGAATCAGATCTCAATACTAGTTAGATCATGAGCTTGGTAATTCTATTATTGTTGAATCGGATCTCAATTATAGTTATACGAGACCTTCTACTTTCTTCCAAATGATCATTTTAGCCCTTAGGGCTTTTCTCTCTCTCTCTCTCCTCATCTTTTCTACTTGACATGTATGCTTTGGTACCTAGTCCTCTACTTCATGGTTTTATCAGCTTTAGGACAAAAAAGAAGACGTTTGGTTTCACTGGATTTGAAAGTTTTTTTGTGTTCCTCTTATTAGATAACATTGAGGTTGGAAGCTCCATTTCAAAATCAGTACTTGAGATACTGAAAAGAACTAGTCTATGTATTTTATAAATGTTGTGAGATCTGCTCTTCTTTTCAATGGGAAACTCTCGAGATTATACTTCGTTAGTTTCATCATTCTTGAATCGAATTCCAATTTAGTTTGACATTAACGAGTTCTAATACCAATTACAAGTTTGATTCCAGGTGTTTCTTTCATGATTTGATCAGATCAAGACAAGTTGGAGATAAAGTAGTAGATTCTTGCTCAGAAATTTGGAGGTATTGCAAAGAAAAGTATATCACTATGAACTCAAAATTGTACAAAATTGTGCCAAGAGGCACATGTGTATTCTATTCCTAAAAAATCTACATTTTCTGAATTGATATCATGTACACTAATCAGAATGTTTCTTCTAGTTGCTTAGAATGTTGAGAAGGGAGACTCTAGTTTTGATCAAACGTCGAAACAAGCGCTCAATATGTTGTTCGAAATCTCGAGTGCCAAGCTCCAATTTTTCAAGCTTGTTTTGGATATTCTCAACAACTTGAGTGTCTTTGCATTTGCTTGTCTTTTGGGATGTAGCAGAGTTTAATGCATTGTCCATATTGGAAAATTCATTGACTAGTTCAGGGGAGATTTCTCTTTTGCTCTGCATTACACTAAGAATTGACCAACTAGACTTTGTCTTTCTATTCTTTCCTGAGATAAGACAAAGTAAAGACTCAAACAGTCTAAGGCTAGTTGCTTCCACTTCCTTCAACAAGCTAACCATGGCTGTAATGATGTCGCTACCGTTGACCGTCGTGTTGGTTTTTGTTTCGATGCTCTTATTAGTATCAATGGCCTTTTGGATTGCTCTCTTTATAACTTTTCTAGAGGCCAAGTATTTCTTCACCTCGATTTCCATCCCGGATCTTCGTCGAATGGCCGATTGGAGCTCACGGGCGCATTCGTTCGTGTGGATTAAAGCATCCTTAACTGAGCTGCACATATCAAGCAGTCTAAGTGATCCATCCAGCAACTCATCAACCCAATTCTCACCACATTGTCTAACAAAAGCTTCTTGAACGGAGGGTAGCAAAAGTAACTTTTCGATGCATTCGTGCAGATCCTCGAGGACGTTTAGTTGCTGGCTTATAGATGATGATGATGATGAGGCAGGAGTTGAATCAATATCTCTTAGTTTAGTTAAGTGCTCATCACACTCTGAAAGGAGAGGGTGCGGTCTAGACGGTAAGCTGTTCGAACGCGTATGGTATTTGGTTTTCTTGCTTGAAGTAAAGCCAGACATGGTTCTATCTAAAAGGAGAGAGGCTTGAAGATGAAAGGAAGATGGGGATTGACAAGTTTGTGTTCCTTAATCAGTTCCTTATCAATATATATATCAGTAGGTCAATGAGATATTTGGAATCTCATTTGCTTCAAATCTCAATAAAAGATAAGAATAAGAGATCATGAATGAGATTTGGATCTAAACCACCAAGTCTCCAACTCATTAACAAGCTAACCACTGCAAATGTCATTAATTAAATATGATTCTGTTTTAGAAAGATAAACTAATTCAGCCTGGTCTGCCTCCATGGTGACAATGAGGTTGTTCCTCACATGAACACATGGGGGAAGATTGAAATATTCATTTTCTTTCTCTTTTATCAAAGTGGTTATGTGCAAATTAATGATATCTCAGCATTGTTCTTGCCATGTCTCCCACCACTATGTCCTTCAATCGTTTCTTATCTCTTCGATATCTTTCGAGTAATCCGCAAAATCTGCCATGCACGAGGGGTGTTGAAAGAGATGCCTTTTTTTAAACAAAAAAGTCATGTTTTCATTGTTTATCGCACTTACATACATGTCCACATGCACAATTTGTTCCTTTTTTTCCTCCTCTTATGAAGTAGTTGGGAACACAATTCTGACTCCTTCAAGCAGCGTGTAATTATCAATTCAACTGTCATTTTTGCCTCGGTGATTGAAACATTTCGAGCAAACCAAATAAAAATTTATGATATCAGATACAATTCAAGCAAAACACCATAATCAAGAATTTTGGGGAATCCGATACGACCTAGGATTTCAGAGAATCAGGATTCCAAACGAGCGAACCAAATGCTTCCTTAGTGTGTTAGTAGGGAAGACTCGAGATCTTAGACACCAAAGCAAGGAGCTTGAGTCTTGATCTAGATACTTTGTGCATAAATCTACAACTTCTGGCTGGTTCTGAACATTGACAATCAACATAATGTCAATGAACTGATGTACCATCCACCTTAGAAAATTCATCTGAACTTGCTTCTATTTCTTGTTAAGAGAGCTATTCTCACCATATTTCCCCAATGATCTAATATTGTCCAGCTCTTAGATTCTATAAACCAAGATAACCTTATAACAAAGCAGGCGTTTTTACTAATACGCAAGAATCTTCTCCACTTCGAACCGAGATTCTAACAGTTCCGGAAATACTATACTTTTCATCAGCTTGAACACTAAATACCAACTATCAGCCTTGGACATTGTTGTCCTTTCATAAATAAGGCATAATAATGAAAAACAATGATTCAAACATACCAATATATTTGCAGTGCCATACTTGTGTTGCAACCACCTGGCTGCCTTTGTTTCAGCTATACACAAATTTGGATCAATTCAAAACCTCAATCTTTATACAAACTTTCTAAAAGATAGGTACTATTTAACCTCAATCTTCAGGCAAGTTCAGCTTCAGATCTTTGATGAATGGCCAACCCAAGCTCAAACAAACATTCCTTGAACTGATATTATCCTTGGCTTAGCTACAAATATCCCACAGCCTCAAGCTATCCATCAAACTGCTAATATATATCAATCAGAGAAATGGAGACATTTGGAACTTCATCTGCTTCATTATTTTAGTATTCATGGCATGTTTAGGCATTTCCATTGGAATTATAGACACTGATGTGGCAATGTTTCCTCTCTACCAAGTCTACAACTCATATTTAAATCAAAATTAGCCTGTTCAGATCTGTTTATATTATAAAAGATTAAGTTTGCCTGTCACCATGGATACAATAAGGTTGCTTCACACATGCACATTGGTGCAAAGCTTGATGAATCCTCTGCCATCCTACATATTAAACTCGTAAGCTGTCTTCGGTAATATCTCGACGATCTTTGTGTCGATTCTTCCACCATCATTTTTAGCTCATTGTTCATTATTTAAATCCTACATGATGAGTTACAACCTGATTAACTTTATTGTTATATGTATAATTGAATTGAACTGTCCCTTAGTTGAAAGACAGCCTATATAGCATTACATGAAAGTTAATCACTGGTTTCTTTGTGTCTCTTGTGCTTATCACCATTGTTGAGACAATTGGAATCTTTGACAGCAATGCTAATTTGAATTCTTAGCTTCATCAGGTAACCTTGGTTAACTAGTTGACCTCCAATTAGCATACCAGAGTTTAAGGCATTAGGAAGAGAAAAACACAACCTTTTTTCATTTATTTTTCTCCAACTGTTTGCAATCCCTGATGATTAAAAAATTAAACTTTTCAGAGTTTAAAAGACCAAAATGGTGAACTGAATGATGAGTAGTTCTTTTTTTACCCTCCTTTGTTCAAAAACTGCACAGGGGTGTTTTTGGAAGCTGGACCTTTCATTATATCTAAAATATTGTGACACTTTTTACTGTGAGCTCAAACTGACATGGTTTTTAGCTTTGAATTATACTAAAAAAGAATTCATACTAATGCAGTTTTTACTTAATTATATAGCAAGGATCTTGATACGATCCCAAGAGCATTGAAGGTTTATTCCAGACGCAGCAAGAAGTGATGGGAATTCTAATAGTCTTTAGTATTTATGTTATGGTTATGGGAATTCTAATAGTCTGGGAATTCTAATAGTCTTTAGTATTTATGTTATGGTT
>JBBMEF010030922.1:0-15904 GCA_037832685.1 Sicyos baderoa | reverse complement strand
AATGAAGTTGATGAACCATCCAAGTTGTGTCGTTTTCTTTTCTCCTTTAATACATTCAAGTTTCTTATTAAAAAAAAACAAGAAATTGATGAATTTGCATCTCCTTATCTCGTGAGACATACAAACTCTTTTTCATCCTTTGAAATAATTCAGTTTGTCCGAATTATTATTTCAGGCTGTGTACCATATGCCTACTACCGAAAATGATTTGCCATCTGCAAGCATCCCTTTAGCTCTACAAAGCTTATTTTACAAGCTACAATATAGTGACAGTAGTGTTGCAACGAAAGAGCTTACAAAATCTTTTGGATGGGATACCTATGATTCTTTTATGCAACATGATGTCCAAGAACTGAACAGGGTTCTATCTGAAAAACTCGAAGATAAAATGAAGGTAATTAATATGACCTTGCTTCTTTTCATAATTTTTGTAGGATGTATCAGATGTTTAATTATATGATCATGCTTCACTCTCCTTACATAAAAGGAAATTTTACTTACCATACATAAGTTTTAAAGAGATTCATATAAATTATAAGTACAATTACTTCATTCATGTGTACAGGGAACTGTTGTGGAGGGAACTATACAGAAGTTGTTTGAAGGGCATCATATGAACTACATTGAATGCATAAATGTGGACTATAAATCAAATAGAAAGGAATCGTTTTATGGTAATTACTTTTTGGTTATGAATCAATATGATTATGCATGAATTCATTTATTATTGGCTGAACAACAATAATACCTTTCTAATGTTTTAATTTCAGATCTTCAGCTTGATGTCAAGGGATGTCGTGATATTTATGCTTCTTTTGACAAGTATGTAGAAGTAGAACGCCTTGAGGGGGATAACAAGTATCATGCCGAACAGAATGGGTTGCAGGTTAGTTGTAAAGTTATCTAATGTGACATTTGAAAATCTTTTTTAATTCATGGGTATCACTTTTGTTAGTTATCAAGTAATTTAGCGATTGTTTCCATTTCCTCGTTCTATTTAATCTTTTGTGCTAACTGTTTTTTTAAAATTGGGAAATCGGAGCTTCGTTCCATTATATTAGGGTAACAATGCTTGTTCCTAGGCCAGGCACCGGGAGACATCAAATATTTTTATTTCCTCATTCTTCTAATTAATAATTTATGCCAACTTGACTTTAATTTACCCATAAGCTGAGGATGAGCGGACCCGATATTGATTGTTTTGGTATTTTGTCTTGGGTTGCCAATTGCCATATTGAAATTGCTAGCATATCTTGACGTAAATTTGGGTATGGAGAATAATAAGTGGATGTATATGTGTTGCCCCTGCAGTGGCTTTGATATTTTGGGTTCAAAGTTTTTATATTTGAAAGAGGGCTTAGTTCAAGTTTGGAGAGCCAGGTTGGAGTTTAGACATAGTATATAGTAATCATAGTACAGTATCTTTGGGTCCGTTTGGTAATATTTTCGTTTCTTGTTTCTTGTTTCTTGATTTTTTAGAATAAGAAACAAGAATGTGTTTGATAACTGTTTTTGTTTTTTGTTTCTTATAAAAATAAGAAACAGAAACAAACATGTTTGATAACATTTCTTATTTCTCGATTTTTTTTTTTTTTTTGGATTTTAAATATATATTATTTATATATATCAAAAGTTTGCATTCTCTAATATTAATTAATTTTTATAAAAATAAAAAAATAAATAAATTTTAATGTGAAATTAACAACAATTTTTTTAAAATTAAATTATAAATAAAAAATCTAAACAAGATATAAATATACATGCTAAACATTTTAAAATTATGAATCAATAATAAAATTTGATTTTTTTTCTAAAATTCTGATATTTATAGGGCTTTTACATTTCTTTTTTCTGCTACTTAAGAATTTTTATCTTTATGAAATTAGTATATTTTAAATTAATTATATAGAAATAGAAATATAATTGTTTATAGAAATTAAATTTAAAAATTAATATAGAAATTAGTCTATATTGAAATTAAAATAAGGACTTTATATATTTATATATAAATAAAAGTATAAAAGTTATTGTATATTGAAATAAAGTAATAAATAGTTTATATATAAAAAAAGAATTAAATAATATAAGGGTGTTAATATTATATTTTTAGGAAATAAAATAATATATAAAAAATTAAAATAATACTATTTTAAAAAATATATATTAAAAAATAAATAAGTAATATAATAATATAAGTATTATATTTTTAAAAATCAAAATAATATATAAATATATATTTGTCCAATAAAATTTTGTTAAAAAAAAAGAAAAAAAAGAAAAAAAAGTATGTAAAATTAGGTAATATAATAATATTAGTATTCTATTTTTAGAAATTAAAATGATATATAATATATATTTGACTAATTGTTTTTTGGAATTCATATATTTGACTAATTAAAATTGGAAAGTTGATGTATCATTTACCATCATGCCAAAGATGCATTTATCAAAATAAACAAACTGTTTTATGTATAGAAGCAAAGCATCTTAAAACCTACAACAACCTGCAGAAAAAAAAGAAACAAAACATGAGAAACTCCATTCTCACTTTGAAGGCAAATATTTGAAACATTTTTTTTTTTTAAATTTTGGGAACACGAAACGAGAAACAGGAAACGGGAAACAAGAACGTTACCAAAAGGGCCCTTTGTTTCTTGTTTCTTGTTTCCAAAATAGATTACAATCAATCGATCATCAAGAGTTGACTTAGTGGTCAAACAAGGACTTTATCAATCATAAAATGCTTAAAAGTCATGAGTTCAGTCCATGGTGGCCCGCCTTCTACCTAGGAATGCATTTTCTTTGAATTACCTCGAAAATAGTAGGGTTAGGTGGTTGTCCCATGTAAGATGGCTCAGGCACTCACGGATATATAAAAAAAATGACAACCAATCAGAACATACTGTGTCTAACAACAACCTGGACATGTATAACAAAATAGCTTATCAAAATGCTGATTTGGATTTTAAGGGTGCATAGGTATTGTAGTTGTGTAGCCCTGGCTAAGTGTTTAGACTTGAAGTAAGATGTCTTTTAGTTTTCTTTCTTGTTGGGTTTGCTTCCGTTGTTTTTCATGATTTCTAATTCTCATTCTATATAAAATTGCATAAATTATGATCAAGAGGTCATGAGTTTGAATCCCTTCATCTCAATTTGTTGTTGAATTATATAAATAACAATTTGTTTTACCATTGTTTCATTTGTTGAATTATACAGGATGCTAGGAAGGGTGTATTGTTCATTGACTTCCCCCCTGTTCTTCAACTCCAGTTGAAGCGATTTGAGTATGACTTCATGAGAGACACCATGGTAAAGGTAAGTAGTAGATATGGTTATCTCATCGTCTTTATTTTTTAACGGTTGGCTAAACAATTATTAATATTCAAGCTGTTTTGTCATTATAATTGGCTACATTCAATGGACTGAATAAGCCTAATATATTGACCTTTTTTATCATTTATTAAAAACTATGATAATTATGGATTTCTTTTATTGTTGCTGACTATGGTATAAGCAACTCTATTTGCTTGAACTTGAAAATAAGGTTAGTGTTTATATTTCTTTAATTCAGACAACCAATTAGATTGTTTCCTTGTGTCTAATAATTATGTAGATCAACGATCGATATGAATTTCCTCTTCAACTGGACCTTGATCGAGAAAATGGAAAGTATTTATCACCGGATGCTGATAGAGCTGTGCGGAATCTTTACACGCTCCATAGGTACAATGGATGCATGATCATTTGATCATATGGAGTCACTGACTCTGATATGTGGGATTGTTCCTACCAATAGCTTATGATATTATCTTTAACTTCGTTGATTTTGATACAGAAATTTTGTAGTCTTCTTGGTTCTTTATCCTTCCAAGTAAAAAAACAAAGGTTGTATAATATACCATACTAGTACTCACAATTTCGTCACGCAAACTTTACCAACTACCTTCTCATGCTTTCCTCTTCGTTGAGAACTCGTTCGACTTTATTGGTTAATAGGCTTATAATTTTCAGATATTTCCTTTGTATTGCCCTCAGATCGACTATGTTTGTTTGGCTTTTCTTCCCACCTCATCTCTTGTTTTGAAGGCTAATTATAACACTTTCAACGATCAATGGATTTTTTTCTCTTTCGATTAAAAAAAAATCAAATATTTATCAATGGATAATTTATTTTTTGTTCAAAAAATGTTGTGTTTAAATATGTATGTGCCTTTTTAATTTGTACTTTGAGATCTCTTAAGAACTCTTTTAATCCTTTGTTCAATCCATTCTTAAAATATTTTTGTATAATGAAATACTTTTCTCCTTGTTTTTTGGTTCAGTGTCTTGGTTCACAGCGGCGGGGTCCATGGTGGACATTATTATGCCTTCATCAGGCCAACCCTTTCAGAGCAATGGTATTTTATTTTACCAATAATCCAGCCTATTCTCGATTTGAAATTTCTACATTGCAAAAAGAAACCAAAACTTAGATTTTGTGGTAAATATAATGGTTCCTCAATTGGTAGGGCATGATTACACACATACAAAAAAACATGTAAATAACTTAAAATTAAGAAGTCTTATAGAAACCGACTCTTGGAAATGTGGGGGACATCCATGATAATAGTTGGGGCTGGTTCCTATTAAGCTGCACATGATGAACACTAAATAGGCATGGAAAGAACTTATGCTTCTCACCAGTGTAGTAAAAATGGAACTTTGTGAAACTGTAAATTTTAATGTACGTTGAAATTTTAATTTGCTCTCACGCCGCATGAACTTCTGGCATGCAGGTACAAATTTGATGATGAGCGGGTAACGAAAGAAGATGTAAAAAGGGCACTAGAAGAGCAATATGGTGGTGAGGAAGAGGTAAAATTTCCATGTATTTTCATTAAGCTTAATCTGGTATAAATTTATTTTCACTTATGATGTTCTATGTGGTGGTTAATAGTTACCTCAAACAAATCCTGGATTCAATAACACTCCTTTTAAGTTCACCAAGTACTCAAATGCATACATGCTCGTGTATATACGTGAAAGTGACAAAGACAAAGTAATTTGCAACGTTGATGAGAAGGACATTGCCGAACATCTCAGGGTATGTTGCTATTGTTGGTTGAATACTTTTTAGGCATGATATCAGACAAATGCTAGCCAAGTAGTAGGATACTTAGTTGGAAACTAATTAGAGGATTTTTAGCTTTGCTTCTTTATCTTGTAAGGATCTGATGCATAACAGATCTACTTGGCTATCTTGTAAGGATCTGAAGTATATCATATCAAATCTCAAGTATTTTAGGTCACCTAAACCCAAATGCTTGTTGATAGAGCAAAATATTGGGGAAAAAATATAGGTTTAAAATAGTTGGTACCCAAAAGCTGTCTTCTAAATATTTTCCTACTTGTTGATTTGTTACTGACAAACTACATTTACATGAACTACAGGAAAGGTTGAAGAAAGAACAAGAAGAAAAGGAACACAAGAAAAAAGAGAAGGCCGAGGCACACCTGTATACCATCATAAAGGTTTAAATTCAATCATTCTATCATTACTTTGCATGTGCTATTCAATCAAAAGTTATTTGATCAATCTCATGACCATTAGGTTGCTAGAGATGAAGATCTAGTTGAACAAATTGGAAAAGATGTATTTTTTGATCTTGTTGATCATGACAAAGTAAGGAGCTTCCGCATCCAAAAGCAAATGCCATTTAACCTTTTCAAGGTACGTTCTCTTTGTTTTTTGGCTAGTGCTGTTATTTTCAGCAATGTCCAGGTATAAATAACTCAAATATTGTTATATGGCATGTGCAGGAGGAGGTAGCTAAAGAATTTGGTATACCTATCCAGTTTCAACGATATTGGTTGTGGGCAAAGCGTCAGAACCATACTTACCGGCCCAATCGGCCATTGACACCTATGGAGGAAACTCAATCTGTATGTATCTCTTTCCATTCCAAACTCATATATATTGAAAGTGGTAAATTAAGGAAAAACTTAATGCCTAAATTTTTCTATAAATCCAATACAAATTGAGAGGTGCAATTCCCCACAGTTTAGTGGCAACTGTTAGTTTCACTTTCACCTGCTGATGATTTCCCTTGTTTAGGGTAGTCTACTATACATCTGCATATGATTTCCCTTGTTTAGGGTAGTCACTAATTTTTCTGATAATGCTCATTCCTAAACTATGGTACATATAGGTTGGGCAATTAAGGGAGGTATCAAATAAGGTTCACAATGCTGAGTTGAAGTTGTTGCTAGAGGTGGAATATGGACTGGTAATTGTATTTTTACTTGCAAACTTATTATTTTTATGACTACATACTTTCTTATCCCTGTTATATATATGATTTCTATAATTTCAATCAGGATACACGACCTATTGCTCCACCAGACAAAACAAAGGATGATATCTTATTGTTTTTTAAGCTTTATGAGCCTGAGAAAGAAGTGTTGAGGTATTCCCCCTTCCCCATTCTTTTTTTCTTTTTACATGGATGAACTTGACATTTTGCTTTTTTAACTTTCTACAATTTTAGATATGTGGGAAGACTTTTTGTAAAGGGTAATGGGAAGCCTTTTGAAATGATGACAAAGTTGAATGAAATGGCTGGTTATGCTCCAGAAGAAGAGATCGAACTTTATGAGGTCTGGGCTTCCTCCTTCCATATTATTGTTATAAAAAGTTTCAAGTTTAGTCTATACAAGTTACTTCAACTATGCTCCCCCCTCACACACAAAACAAAAAAATGCAGCAGTTTACTTAGAGCTTTGTTGTAGAGCCTGTGGCTCGAAAGAAATAGGTGTATTTTTTAAGATAGAACTCCTGTGAGTATTTTTTATACAACTACATGCTTTTTTGTGGTGTCATAACTTCAGCAAATTCTTAGGTCACTGCCCTATCTCTGTTACTTTTACAGATTGGAAGGCCCTTAGTAAATTCCTCTAGGGGGTTCTCTTTCTCCAGCCCAACCCTTCTGCTATTTTCTTAGTTTTTCCTTTTTAATGGTAGAATTTCCAATTATATATTATTATTATTATTATTATTATTATTATTATTATTATTATTTTGATAAAATATTAAACTTCCAATGGGCATATAAAAAGAATAGCACGAAGAAACAAGGAATACACCTACAAAAACCTCTCCAAACTACATAAAAAAGCTCAAACAAGGCTAAAAAAGAAACATAGAATTTAATGAGAGCCCAAACATCCTACAAATATCTCGCAATCTCTTTTAAAAATTCTATTATTTCTCTCTCCCATATAAGCCGCAAAATAGCACACATCCAAGCTTTCCACACAAAAAAAAAAAAAAAAAAAATTCATCAGAAAAGAAATAACCAAACCATTCTGTGATTATAACTCTGCAACCCCGGAAGAGCCAACTTGCACTCCCAAAAAGGATGATCTAATTTCCAATCATATATATCCTCTTCTTAAAATCATCTATGTATGTTAGCAGATTTTGATGGCATTGCAAGAAAGACTAGACTAACGTTATAATTTTAATTTCGGAGATTTTTGTAACATAGATGCTGCTTTAAATTATGACCAAATTTTGTGGCATTCGCTGATGATTATATCCCTAAGACATGCTTTATTTCAGGAAATTAAGTTTGAGCCAAACATTATGTGTGAACCTATCGACAAGAAATTTACATTTCGAGCAAGTCAGGTAATGTTGTATTTATCAGTGCACTGGTGTGCTGACTTTCTATAGTGTGGACAACAGTTTCCTTAGTCTAGAAGTGTTGTTTTTCTGATGCAGCTGGAAGATGGAGATATTGTTTGCTTTCAAAAATCCCCTCCGGTTGAAAATGTTGAACAATACCGTTATCCTGATGTTCCCTCATTTTTGGAGTACGTGCACAACCGTCAAGTAAGACATCAACTTGTTTGATGGAACTTTGTTTGTCATATATGGCATTGCTCTCTCTTAAATTTTGCAGGAAATATTAACTGTTAACTATCTATCTTTGCTTTATTCAATTATGTTTCCCTTCTGAAAAATCGAGAAAGAATTTTGTAATCATCATGGCTATCCATCTTTTTTAATAAATTTCATACATCAATAAAATTGTTTCTTACGTGAAAAAGTTATTTTCATTCAGAAACATTATTTAGATGTTAAAGAAATTTTTGGAAAAGGGTAAAAGGAATTTGAGTTGCCAAAAGAAGTAGAGCTCCAATGAATCATGTATGACTTAGTAACATAGAGGTTATGGGTTCAAAACTCCTTACCCCGAGTGTTCTGGCTCTCATAATTTTGGTGTGCATGTTTGAAATTTTCTATTCCCCAACAGGCAACAATAAAGGATTTTTGAAAATCTGTAAGATGTACAGAAATAACAGAACGATATTTGTGTTACTGTTTATTCATGGCAACAATTTAAGTTTTTGCTCTGAAAATTTCGGCTTGCAGTTTTGAAATTCTCTCTCCTGACCAAAAGAGTCCGAAATCTTCAACATTTTTATCCCTGGTGTTTATCCTTTTATGATGTTTTATCCCTTTATGAATGCTGATGGTCAAAAGTTTAGACTGTAGCTTATTCTTTGCCAACTCAACAAATGATTTTATTTTTTTTGGTAAAGAAGGCAGAAGATGTATTACTGAAAAGAAAATATAATTGGGTTGGTAATCCACTCTAAATAATTTACCAGGCACTGACTGGTTGTGCACTAATGATTTTTGTTACTAGGTTGTTCATTTTCGGTCCCTAGAGAAGCCCAAGGAGGATGATTTTTGTCTGGAAATGTAAGTGATATAGATTATACATTTTCATGATAGCAATTATCAAGCTCATACTCTTGAATTAATTTATAACAAAATGTCTCATGGCATACTGCTGTAATTGTAAACATATTTTTTCTTTATTGGGCTGTCTTGATTTTGTAGGTCAAAACTTTATACGTATGATGATGTGGTGGAAAGACTAGCCCAACAACTTGGGGTAGATGATCCATCAAAAATCCGTTTAACGTCACATAATTGTTACTCTCAGCAACCTAAACCTCAGCCAATCAAGTATCGTGGCGTGGATCACTTGTCTGATATGCTGGTCCATTATAATCAGGTAAAAAAATGCCATCCCTGAGAAATAAGCACTATTAATTTTTTCTTTGAGAAAGGAACAGTAGTATTTAATTGATGAATGAAATTGCAAAAGGTAAGTATAATCCCAACCACCATTGGTGGATTACAAATAAGCACTACTAATAGTAATCTAATGGGCCAACCAGCTCTACTTGCATCTTGTATAACTTAGTAACCATGAGGTTACATGTTTGAATCTCCCTCTCTTCAATATCATTGTATCAAAGCAGTTCATAATCTAATGGCTTTTACCTAAATGCTGATGTACAGACGTCAGATATATTATACTATGAAGTATTGGACATCCCTCTTCCAGAGTTACAAGGTCTGAAAACGCTTAAAGTAGCATTTCATCATGCAGCTAAGGATGACGTGAGTATACACCATAACAGTGATCGAATTCTACATCTTGAATATGTTACCGTCGAAGTATTTACATATGTATTTCCTGCGTGCTTATTTGCATGCATTCGGGTCTGCATGACTATGTGTTAACCTTTTCCCCTTATAATTATATTGCATGTCATCAGGTTGTTATTCATACAATAAGGTTGCCAAAACAGAGCACTGTAGCAGATGTGATCAATGATCTTAAAACAAAGGTACTATGTTTACTTTTGTCTTAACTTCTTTTTGTCCAAATCTATTTGTGTGATCTTGATAGTTTGTACATGCAATTTATCTTTTATTGGGGTATTCTACCGTGCATATCTTTTGCGATATTTTGATAAATTACTAAGAGAATAAAATGAAAGAAGACACGAACATACAAAAGAAAGTCTTCAAAAAGGGAAAGGAAAGAAGCCTACAAAAACAGCTTCCAATCCAACAAGATTTGACCTAGCGAGTAATTATGTTTTGTGTCATATTGTCCATATATTTATCTTTGTACTTACATTTTTCCTTCATAAATAGGTTGAATTATCTCATCCGGATGCTGAGCTCAGATTGCTTGAAGTTTTCTATCATAAGATCTACAAGGTGTGACCGTGAGAGGTCTTTGCATGGCTATTACTTTATATTACTCATATTGTTCTTAATTTTGATTCTGCGATAAAGTGTCTGCACAAATGTTTTTCTTATCAAAAATAATTTATTCCTTAAATTAGGATCTTGTTCTTTTATTTGGCATTGCAGACGTACTTATATGCTTCTTCATAGTTAAATCATGTCATCTCATGATTTGCAGGTGTTTCCTCCTAATGAAAAGATTGAGAACATTAATGATCAATATTGGACTTTGCGGGCAGAAGAGGTGCATATCTTATGCAAGGAAATTTCTTTGATTTTTATTAACTCTCGTAGCACATTGGTCATGTAGTGTTTCGTTTTGTTTTCGTCTAACAACATTTTGTCCTCTTATGTTCACAGATTCCCGACGAAGAAAAAAACCTTGGTGTGAATGATCGTCTAATCCATGTGTACCATTTCACCAAAGACACCGCTCAGAATCAGATGGTAAGTATGAAGTGGTATCTGGACTTTGATGATGTTCGGATATTCTGTATTTTGAGCAAATAGGATGGTTCCTGGATTTAAATAACCTCTTTAATGACTACTAAGTTTTTTTTTTTTGTTGAGAAATTGGAATAGATGGACTCTTCTTATAAAGTAGTTACAAATGTAGGCAAATTCTAAAATATTTGTCTCCATAATCTTTTTTTGGATAAGAAATAATTTCATTGATGTATGAAATTAGGCCATATAGGCATTACAAAAGAAAAGAAAAAGATACAAAAGTTACAAGAGGCCTCTCCAATTATAAAGGAGGGTAGAAAAGTCATAATCAGCAAATAAAGAAGAGAATTTAAGCCAATTCTAAAATATTTGTCTCCATAATCATTAATACGTTTTAATAATGTATTATAAATACTCATTGATACCTGTATTATAAGAAAGTATGCGGCAATATTCATTAATACTAATGATTACATTTGCTAATTTTTTTTTGTAAGTGATTGTATTCGTAATTATTTTCTAGATTTGACTAGTCTTGTAAGTTTCTTTTTTTCTTTCTATATAGCAAATTCAAAACTTTGGCGAACCCTTTTTCTTAGTCATAAATGAGGGAGAGACTTTGGCCGATATTAAACTGAGAATACAGAAGAAGTTACAGATTTCAGATGAGGAATTTGCCAAGGTATTTTTCTTCCTACTGTGGTGTTCTGTACTTGTGCATTCATTTTTGCTTGGATGAGTCTTATTTACCCAAATTCAAGTTAGAGACCGAGTTAAAGAAACCCATTGATATTACCAAGTACGTCTAACTAATCTAACTCCGTTTTGTTTATATCAGTGGAAATTTGCATTTCTTTCACTAGGTCGTCCGGAGTACCTCCAAGACACAGACATCGTGTCAAATCGTTTTCAGGTTTGTCTCAAACTTTATTTTATTCTCTGCTTCGAGAAGATACCATTCTCAGTAATATTCCTGTGCATCTGCTACTTTAGAGAAGAGATGTTTATGGTGCGTGGGAGCAATATCTTGGTTTGGAGCACACTGACAATGCGCCCAAACGAGCTTACACAGCAAATCAGGTAAAATGTCCATGGTTGAAGAAACACTTTGTGTCCACTAATCAAACAAAATGTTGCTAACATTTTCAGTCTAGTCTTAACCGAATGAAATACTGCTACCAACAACTCGGTAATAATCGTCGTTTCATACATGTAATGCAGAATCGCCATACATATGAGAAGCCAGTAAAAATCTACAATTAGTAAAAGACAAAGACATGACTGGATTTGGTGAGCCATATCATTCCAAGTAAATGCTGGCATAGAGTTTTGGCATTTATTTGTGTAGCAAAAAATGGATGTGGGGGAAGGACTATTTTTGCAATGGATGTGTTTGTTTTTAGTGTCAACCACCTCAATCCCCCAATCTGTTTTATTGTTATTAGGTGAAGAGTTTCCTCCCTCTTCCCTTTGACCAAGCAGAGAAAAAAAGGGCCTCCCTCAGCTATCACAGTTGAGTTGTAATCTAGTTTATAAACATGATTTTTGAGTAGTAGTTGAATATTATTCATGTACACAAACAAGTATAGTTGGGGACCTGAAATATTGTATTGTTATTATTTATATTTTTTTTTTTCCTTTTCTTTTTGGGCTGTTTCTTTCTTGATTTTTGTCTAGTCACAGATGCTTATTGGGGTAGTAGTTATAGCTGAACTTGTCTGGGCTGTGTTCATTTTTTTTCCTTTGCTATTTTTTAGCAGTAAAGACTTGGGAGGTGTTTTATTTGCTTGATTTATGTTCTTTTGAGTTTTTGTTCTATTTTCGTCTATTTCAAATGTTTAAAATTCGTAATAATGTTAATAACTTAAATACACACAATGATAACATATTTCTTAAATTCATGGAGGAGTGATTTTATATTGTTTTTTCTGTAAGTATATAAATTAAGGATTAACCTTTAATATAGCTGGTAAAAGAAACATTGAACATAGCTAGTGATCGTTGTTTTTTTCATATTGCATCTGTGTGATTTAAGCTCTACATTGGTTTTTTAAATGTGAAGGGAGAAGAAAAAATTTAAAATGAAATGAATTATTGTATATCATATCAAAATGTTTGCATGGGCGACCTCTTATTTTTTTAATTTAATTATAATTAAGAAAAATGAGATTCGAACGCATGGTTATAAAAATACATTAATAGGTCGAGTTAAAAGCATAGTGAAATCAAATATAAATATAACAGTATTATATTATTGTAGCCAATTTTTTTTTATAAAAAAATAAAAGCTGGCCGGTTATTGGGTGTGAGTGAGTAGTCATGTCCATCACCAAATTGTTATTTTTCGAAGAGACACCACATAATGTTTGCATGGGCGACCAACGTCAAATTGAGTTACTCTAAACTTTCATACAATAATAATTAAGATTTATTTTGTTCTTATTTGGATATTAGTAGATACAACCTTAGTTCTTTATTGAGGGTAGATGCCGAATGTCTATTACATTATGATTTTCATTTTTGTATTAGTATTAGTATGTTGGGCTTTCACTTTCATGTCCTATTCAACATTTCTTTAAACAAATTTCATCATTTATTCAACATAAAATATGAGTATATTCTATTTTGATTCTTATATTTTCAAATGATCAACAATGGTATAATAATATGATGTCTTGAGACTAAAAAGTTTGATCTTGATGGACAATCAAGCTCACAATTCTATAAGTTTGGTCATTTTTCTACCTATGAGTATAAATCTTGATACATCACAAAGTTTGAAAGAAAAGAAAGAAAGAGAGAATTAAAATTAATTAAAATATTTAAGCTTAAAGAAGAGAGATAAATTAATTTCTTCCATTAAAACAATGGATAAAAATGTTTGAACATTCTTTTCAAAAAAAAAAAAGTCTCAACATCAACCATCATTCTTTATTAGTGATTGCATCTTGATGTTTGAAGGTATGCATTAATCTCATTAAAATTTACTTACAATTCATGATAGTCATTTTATTCAAGATTTTAGGTTAATGTTTAAAATTAACTTCTATTATTATTTTGAAATTATCTTTTGACCAAATTTGATCGTAATACTGATAATTTGTAGGGAAGAAAAGACTAATGTGAACATATTTTTAAAATGCATGATTTTTTTAATGTAAAAAATTATAAACAAACATAAACTTCTTCCAAATAAATATCAATTCACAAAACTTGCAATGTATAGCAAATTTCCTACTCTACATTAAAATTATAGTAACTTCTTAAAAATATTGCAAATATAACAATTTTTTTTTATAGACTCTATCAAATATTATTGATGGAGTCTATGAGACGCTATTGATAGAGTTTATCGGACACTATTAATCGAGTCTATCAGATACTGTTGAAGTTTATAAATCTGATTTTGCTATATTTACAAATATTTTCTAAAAGTTGTTATTTATTCAATTTTTTTTTTTTTTTTTGCCATACATGCAAATTCCCCTATTTTAAAAAAACGTTTCCCAATTTGTCTTCATTACAGTTTGCCGGCGATGTTGTCTTCCTTTTAAACTCTCCCTTAGAGCTTTTCCCCTCATTTCTTGCGTTCGCCATGGACACTTCTCCTCCATACGAAGTCGACGAGTGCCGCGGCGTCCTCCGCGTATACAGCGACGGCGCCATCTTCCGCTCCGCCACTCCAAGCTTCAACGTCCCTGTCGTCGACGACGGCTCCGTTCTATGGAAAGACCTCCAATTCGATCCCATTCACAATCTCCACCTCCGTCTCTACAAACCCGCCAATTCCCCTTCCAAACTCCCCATCTTCTTCTACATCCACGGCGGCGGCTTCTGCATCGGCTCCCGCACCTGGCCCAACTGCCAGAACTACTGCTTCCGCCTCGCCCTAGAACTCCCCGCTCTCGTCGTCTCCCCCGATTACCGCCTCGCTCCCGAAAACCGCCTCCCTGCCGCCATCGACGACGGCTTCGCGGCTCTCCGGTGGCTCCGTGACCTAGCCGCATCGGACCAGGCTGATCCCTGGGTGGCCGATGCAGCGGATTTTAGCAGAGTTTTTGTTAGCGGCGACTCTGCCGGTGGGAACATTGCGCATCAGCTTGCGGTGGGGCTAGGGCTGGGCTCGCCTGAGTTGGCGCCGGTGAGAGTGAGAGGCTACGTTCTTTTGGCGCCGTTCTTCGGCGGGACGGTCAGGACTCGGTCTGAGGCGGAAGGCCCCAAAAATGCCTTCCTGAATCTGGAGCTCATCGATAGGTTCGATTTTACCGCTTTAATAGCCACCGAAGATTTCGACTTCGATTTCGATTTCAATTTAAATTCCGATGAATGATCTAGTTTTGTGCAGGTTTTGGAGACTGTCGATTCCGATCGGGAGCAGCACCGATCATCCATTGGTGAACGTGTTCGGGCCGGTAAGCCGGGATTTAGAGGCTGTGGAAGTGGATCCGATACTGGTGGTGGTGGGCGGCGGCGATCTGTTGAAAGATCGGGCGGTGGAATACGCAGAGAAGATGAAGAAACAGGGGAAGAAGATAGAGATGATGGAGTTTGAAGGAAAACAACACGGATTCTTCACCATTGATCCTCGTTCTGAAGCTTCTGATAAATTAATGCTTCTCATCAAGCAATTTATTGCTCGATATTCATGTTGATTCAGTCATCCCCTCTTCCCTCCGGATCTGTTCATTGTTCAATAAAAATGTTTAATTAACATTTTTATTTTCGTATAATTAATGTTATAATGTAGTCAGAAGATAAACTCGCAATTTTAAATTTAATGGAAATATAAACTGAATTTCTTGTTTAAGCCGATGCAAATGCTTGTGTAGGAGATAAAGTCGCAATTTGTAGTCAGAAGCTCGATTGTGGCTGGCGGTGACGGCGGTGCCGGTTTCTTCGGCGACCTTCATAAATGTTGAGAATCTCACATCGATATGGTGAGGATATCAATAAGTGTTTATAAGTTAGGTGAATTATTCCTTTCATTTCTAATTGGTTTTGAGATAGATGTCCACACTATTTCACATAGTATGAAAACTCATAAAACCTAAAAGATATTCGATGAGTAAAATGAAATTGAGATTTGTAATTGGTTTGAGAATTTGATTTGAGTTGGAATTTGAATTAAGATTTTGAATTATGAGATTCTGATTGAGATTTTGATTTTGAGACTGATATTTTGGAATTGCTTTGTGACATTTTTGGGGTAAATTCTGATTTGATGGATTCGTCTTTTGATATTGTTTTCGAATTGATGGCTCGTTAAGATTTTCCTATTTGTGATATGATTTTTCCCCGAGTTTTATAATTCTGATTAAGATGTCGGCGATGGATTGGGGATTTTAGTTTATGGAATAG